>JALPQI010006171.1:0-79239 GCA_025490895.1 Thaumatotibia leucotreta
GTTGATTGCTTATGTATGTTTAAGTGCCTACTCTATCTTTTGGCTCTGATAAGTCAGAATACGTTCAATTTATTTCTTGAATTAAGTAATCCTTACTAATAATTTAGGTAGCATAATTTTACTATCGTTTTCGTTCTAATTCAGTGTTATGTGAAATAGTAGAGTAGTTTGCGGACGTGGGAATTAGAATAAATACATGTGTTGAAAAAACTAACTTGACCAAAAAATGCTACCTAAGCTAAAAAAACCGTCCTAAAAACTTATTTACCTTACAGAAACTTACATGCGTTAATCGCTCTTTAGCGTTGTCTGTCTCTATTGTTTTCCATTTATATTGTTGTGTTTTCCTTTTTTTGTGACATGTGCTATAAAGAATTGTATTGTGTTTTGTATGCTTGTAAGCTTTAAAAAGAAAAGGAAACTTACGTTCAGTATCACTGGTATCCGACAGAGGAGGTTCGTTAGCGATATACTGCCTGCCGCTGAGCAGATTGCTCTCGACAACTGGTCGCTTGTCTTCCAGCTGTCTTCTAAATGCGCGGTGGTCATCCTGCAAGAGATAAAAAAATTTAGGCTGAGTGAACAGTGAATCACTTTTTTTGTTTTCTGCTTGTTCCAACGTCAACGTGGATGGTAACCGGCCATTCATGATCATTACATAAGTATATGGATTCACATCGTCAGCTATCTCTGTCCACTGCTGGACGTACGCCTCTCCTATTAATTACGCATTAGGAGATGAATGCCACAGTGTGTCTACTATGACGACGCTGCTGCCCATCATACTCTAATACCTCAGTCGACTGTTACGACTACTTACGACACCCACGGGAAGACTTGGGGTGGTGACAATATTCTTATGGCCATAACCACGCAGCTGAAGTAGGGATTATTTCAATAAAACGATTTGATTACTGTGAAAAATATTATTACCTTATCTTATTATCTATGTAATAGTGTGTTCACTCCTCGAAATGGTTCCAAAATAATACCAACTCGTACTCACTAAAACACTTTTATTACCACTGAGATCTTGAATATATGTATACAGGTGCTATGGTTGCTGAGGGATAAAAAAACATTGCGAGGCTTGTGCCTTCCCATTAAATGAAGTAACATCTTAATAGCATGTTTTCAAACAATACAGCGCCATCTATCGCGTAATTAGTTGACTAAACCTTTTATCATGAAAATATGTTATTACCTAGTTTATCCATGTGATAGTGACATCTAGCGGGCACTGTTGCAACAATGCATAATGTAGAACATTGAATGTATCAAAAATAACAATATGGTATGCATTTCAGTATATTTTTATGAGCTTATTTATTTAATTAATTTATTAATTAATGTAATTTTGAATCCCTAAAATGCGTACCACTAACGCCACCTGTTGACACATAACTGTAAACTCCGATTATATTAAATTAAATAGAACGGTTAAACATTCCGCCCACCAAGGACATACTGCGAAATTGTCCTTACATCCGCCCACCATGCATAACTTATTAGATGAAAATTTCGAATAATATCACAAACAATAAGACGATAAGTCACAAGATTGCATAGTGAACATCACTGGTACAAAGAAGATAACCAAGTTACAAAGAATTATGAGCTAATAATTAATTTCTATTACAAGTTAACATCATTAATTGCATTAACTGTAAAAATAACAAAACAAAATCTTACTGCACATGGCACATCACCATAGATGTGCAGAATAATACTTAACAAAAGAAAGATAAATCTTTTTAAGTTTCAATCGGCAAAATACATAATTTTCCTACTGACCTTTTAATTATATTGCCTTTACATCTAAGACTTACGACCCGCGTAATTCCGTCCAATCCAGGATGTTTATCTGTAATAATGCCGAACAACCACTTTGCCGGTGGGAGATCGTCCTCTTTTACTAAAACTATGTCTCCTACAGCAGGCTCAGGAGTCTGATGGACCCATTTGTACCGGTGATGGAACTGAGTTAGGTACTCACGTGACCAGCGACGCCAGAAGTCCTGTAGCATTCTTTGGGTGAGCTGCCATCTTCGAAGGCTACTTATGTTTGATGTTTCGTAGTTGTAGTCAGGGACTAAGACTAAAGGCTCTCCTACCAAAAAATGTCCGGGAGTTAAAGGTAACGGATCATTACAGTTGTCATTAATACGGGAAATTGGTCTGGAGTCGAGACAAGCTTCAACCTGTGACAACACCGTTGCCATCTCTTCATACGTCAAGGTTGAGTTGCCGATCACACGCTTCAGGTGATACTTGGTGGATTTAATCCCAGCTTCCCAAAGCCCTCCGAAATTCGGTGAATGAGGTGGGATGAAATGCCAGTTGGTTCCATTGGTTGCTAAAGCATTTGCTATTTCGGATACCATTGTTGATTTTTCAGCATCAAATAAATTTCCAAGTTCGCGTGCGGCGCCAACAAAATTTGTGCCGTTATCACTCCAGACGTCGGTGCATCGGCCGCGTCGTGCAACGAATCTTTTGAAGGCTGCTAAAAAGCCTTGTGAGGTAAGATCGGTTACTGGTTCGAGGTGGATCGCTCGTGTTGCCATGCAAACAAAGAGACAAATATATCCCTTGTGTGCATGGTGGCCTCTACCCTTAGAAGTGCGAATACTAATGGGACCTGCGTAGTCTACTCCACTATGGCAAAATGGCCGGGTAACTGTTCCTCTTACCGATGGTAGTTGTCCCATCAGTTGATGTTTTGTGGTTGCAGCATAACGTATGCAAGTTATACATCGCCGAACATAAGCACTGACAATATGTTTACCACCCACAATCCAGTATTGAGATCTTAAATAATTAAGCATCAGTTGAGGTGAACCATGTAATGTATTTTGATGAGCATCTGCCACGACCAAGTCAGTGAAGTGCGACTTCTGAGGCAAAATCATAGGATGTTTGATTTCCTCGCTCAGCTGTGCGTGTTGAAGCCTTCCGCCTACACGCAGGATTTCTTCTTCATCGATGTATGGATTCACCGAGGTAAGTTTGCTTTTCTTGTTTATAGGTTTATTATTTTTTAGGTTAGCTATTTCTTCGTTAAAATGTTCTAGCTGAACTATTTTAACACATGATATCAAGCTACCTTGGAGCTCTTGGCGTGATATCCATTTATTGAGTGTTTGTTTTTTGCACAATTTGGCAAATCGTTTGCATAAAGCTAACACACGTATGAGTTTGGTCAAGCTCGAAAACCTTGACATGAGTTCCTTTTCCAGGGTTCCTGAAGCATCATTTACATCGCAGGTGTTTATTAAACATATTTTATTACTCTTTTCTTCCAATTTTGTTTCCTTAATTATGTTCTTTCTATAATTTATTTCTTTCTGTTTCAGCCACCTAGGACCTTCTTTCCAGAGCTCTTCGTCTACAACTTCGTAAGTACCGCGAGAGGCGCAGTCGGCAGGGTTATCCTTGGATGCTACGTGTGACCATTGATGAGGTTCCATTGCGGTAAGTATCTCCGATACGCGGTTTGCCACGAACGTCTTCCACCTGTTGGGGTGGCTATTAAGCCAGGCCAGTACAATTGAAGAGTCTGTCCAGGAGTGAATGTTTGTCTTGTCGACGCTCATAACACTGGCCACCTCCATCAATAATCTCGTAAGTAAAACCGCCCCGCATAGCTCTAGTCTAGGTATTGATACCTGTTTAATAGGCGCAACCTTCGTTTTCGACGCGATCAAAGATACGTGAACGTTTCCTTCCTTGTCAATTACACGGCTATATACCACTGCGGCAAAAACTTCTGACGAGGCGTCACAAAAACCTTGGAGTTCCAGGATGTCTCCTTTACTGCCAGAATGAATCCATCTTGGCAGTTTGAATTTCGTCAGCTCTTCTAAATTGCTTCGGTAAGTTAACCACTCCTTAAGTAATTGAGGTGGGACTTCATCGTCCCATTCAATACCAGAAAGCTACAGTTTCTGAATGAATATTTTAGCGGATATGATTACTGGCGCAAGCCACCCAAGCGGATCGAACAATCGCGCTATATCGGATATCACACTTCTCTTAGTTATAGGTGTCTTGGGTGGAGGAAGCTGTACCGAATATTCGAATTCATCGCTGTTCCTGTTCCAGATGAGGCCCAAAATCTTCATTACTATGTCTGTCTGCAAGTCTATGTTTTCTACAGTTTCTTCTTTTTCGCTACTTATCTCTTTCATCAATTTTCTGTTATTGCTTGTCCACTTTTGCAACTCGAATCCTCCTTTAGATAACAACTGGTTTAACTCATGATACACTTGCTTTCCTTCTTCTACAGTGTAGCATCCTGTCAGCAGATCATCCACGTAGAAGTGGTGCAGTACCCTCTCAGCAGCCAACGGGAAATTCTTTCCTTCGTCATACGCAACTTGGTGTAACGCACGGACTGCGAGATACGGTGCCGACGCCGTACCAAATGTGACTCTCAGCAATCTGTAGTGTTCGATTGGATCTTCTGAATTTGACCGCCACAAGATTCGCTGAAAGTCTGCGTCTTCGTCGGAGACCTTTATTTGTCGATACATTTTTACCACGTCGGCCACGAGGCAAATTGGGTATTTGCGCCAGTTAAGGATGATGTGACGTAAGTCAGCCTGCAATTTTGGACCCACCAGTAAGTCTTGATTTAGCGATACTCCGTTCGTCCCCGGGCACGATGCGTCAAAGACGACTCTCAATTTAGAGGTTGTTTTATCCTCGCGCACAACGGCATGGTGAGGTAAATATACTGCGTCAATGTGCTGTTGGTCATTCGGCACCTTCTCCATGTGACCCAGTTTGAGGTATTCTTCGATTACCTCAGAGTACCGCGATTTTAACTGAGGATCTCTTGCAAATTTTCTTTCCAGTTGCAGAAAACGCTTGGTGGCAATCATTTCCGAATCTCCATACTTGCAGTTAGGATCTGTGTCGCGAAATGGAAGTTTAACTATGTACCGACCATCGTTGTCTCTTTTGGTTGTAGCTTCAAATATTTCCTGACATCGTTTTTCATCATTGGTGTACATATCCTTGGACGTTGCAGGGACATCGGCCTCAAGTTCCCAAAACTTCTTTAACATTTCATTTTCACTAATTTGAATATGATTGACGCTGATTCTGTTTTTTACAACGGGTTCATATTGGTTTCCATGCACCTCTCCCGAGATGATCCAACCCAGAGAGGTTTTTTGAGCCACTGGAGCTCCAGGTGGACCCTTGATTAATCCTTCTTCTAGGATTTTAGCATAAATATCAGCGCCAAGAAGTAAGTCTATTTTATCAGGCTTGTCAAAGCCTGGATCTGCTAACTTAATATTTGTGAATTCTGACCACAGCTCGACAAAGACTCTTTTTTCAGGCAACAGCTTGGTTAGCTTGCTCAACACATAAGCATTAACATCCAACTCGTATTTCGGGTCCTGAAGTGATTGAATCCTTAACGAAACTCTCGACGTAGAGGATAACGGAATACCCTCGTCACCTTCTAGGCCCGAAATTGTGCTTTTGTGTGGTATCTTCTTGAGTCCCAATAATTGTACTGCAGACTCTGAAATTACTGATGCCTCGGATCCCTGATCAAGTAAGCACCTAAGAATTATACCTGTTCCAGATTTCGATTGTGCCTTAACTAAAGCCGTAGCCAACAATACTTGACTACGACTTGTCGAAAAATGGGTTTTGATCTCAGTAGCAATGGGCTCATCAGATGATGAACCTGCTGAGGCTGATGAATCAGCCACGTTCGAAGCGACTGATTGACTCGGAACTACAGACTCAGTCGCTGAAGTGGTACCTTTTGGATGTAGTAATGAGTGATGTTTTCTTTTACAGATACGGCATCTTGTGGATTGGCGGCAAGCAAAAACGGAGTGATTTACTCCTAAACAATTAAAACATAATTGATTGGATTGCACGAAACTACGACGAGTGTCTGAGTCAACCTTTGCAAAATCCTTACAATTAGCAATACGATGATTTTCAGAACAATATGGGCATGACACAGCAGAAATGTGATGGACTTTTGGATTTACAGAAGCGTTAGAGCCTTTGTGATTGAAGCTGGTAGAGCCCTTGAAGGTTTTAGGTTCTACGAACTCCAACGCACGAAATCGGGTTTCTAAGAATCTGTTGAAATCAGAGAGAGTGGGTAATTCATCAGAGGATTCACTAATTCTTAGTTCCCACTGCTTTCGCGTTTCATTATCCAACTTCAAACAAATCAAGTAGATTATGATAATGTCCCAATTTGTGATGTCCACTCCTATGTTCTTCAACGCATTGAGGCACTCGTTTGTAGTATCCATTAATTCTTTTATGCCTTGAGAGGATTCAGACATCAGATTTCTTTGACTTAGCAATCTCTTAAGAGTGTGATTTGCGAGGTATCTCTTATTGTCATAACGTTTTCCTAGCAGTTCCCAGCTCTTTGAGTAATTTTCCGCAGTGACATCAATGTGTCGCAAGAGCTGTTCTGCTTCTCCAATCAAATGACTCTTGAGGTAATGTAATTTTTGAACGTCATCTAAAGACTGATTCTTATGGATAAGGGACACGAATAGATCACGAAATGTCGTCCACTCTGAGTATTTTCCTGAGAATGTTGGAATAGTTATCTTCGGAAGTCGTATATTCGAATGACTTATTACGTTTCCAGTATTCACACCAGCATCAGAGTCGCTGTTGACAACAGCCTTTGGATTCAATTTGGTAAGTGCTGATTTCAATTGAAACTTGTAATCGATGTACAACTCCTCAGTGTGCTCATAGACTTCCTTTGTAACGTATTCGCCTTTATTAAAAGTCTCGCTGTCTGTTTCTTGAACCATCTGCGTGTGTGTTAAAACAAATTGGACCCATAGTTCTTCCAACGCTTCTAAACGAGTCTTCATATAGTCAGAGGACTGAAGACGTTCTTTTGGTGACTTTTTGAAATTCTCTTGAGCCTTTTTCATACGCACGTATAAATTGACTTGAATTCTTGTTTTGGGTTCCATATTGTATTAATGCAGATTTGTTTTAGTCCAACGACGCATAAATCAAATTCTTCTAAGTCCAAAAATCAGTGAAAATTTTCTAAGTCCCAAATCAGTGTAAATTTTGTAAGTCCCAAAATCAGTGAAAAGTGGCTAAGTCCAAAATCTTCGAATTTTTTCTAAGTGTTTTTAACTTTGACGAAATTTGGGCATGGATTCCCCGTCATTCCCACTTTAAGAGAATTATTCTAAGTCCAAGATTCACTAAATTTTACTAAGTCCAAGATTCACTGAATTTATTCTAAGTTCACTAGCTTGACTTTTAATATCGGAATGTACTCACAGTTTGTCTTCTCACTCACTCACACTCAACTGCTGATGACGTCACTTCCAGAATCTTGCCGTTTCCTTGATCCCGAATCCGGTTCGAAGGACCATGTTCACTCCTCGAAATGGTTCCAAAATAATACCAACTCGTACTCACTAAAACACTTTTATTACCACTGAGATCAGTGCTGCCAGATGGCCAATTGGGAAATCTGTGTTGCAAGGTGCGAAAATCTGTATAAAATCTGTATGGAAAGAAACGTCATCAAACGCGAGAAATTAGCGCGTTTTGGGTTGTATAATGTCGAATTTTTACACGTACAGTGTACAAGTATGCATTAAATCAGTTGATTTTTTTATTAAATATCTAGTAAAAAAAATATTTTATCACGTAAATGGAAATAACATCGACAGGATGAGTAAAGACGATCCGCGCCACGCTTGACAACTTTAGGATTTACAGCCGTAACAGGCCTATACTACTGCGAAAATCGTAACGAAGACGTCATTAGAGTGAGAGAGACAAATCCCCAAAATTTGCGAATTTCGATTTTCGGGGTAGTAGGCCAGCTGAGACACTTACTTTACGCGGTACTTGTCAGAAAAAATGTCTCAAAAACAAAGGTTAAATGAAATCTGTAAAAATCTGTAGTAAATATTTATACATTTTAAAAATCTGTATAAAACTTGAATCAAATCTGTTATCTGTAATAGGGGTCGAAAATCTGTATGGTTACAGATAAATCTGTATATTTGGCAGCACTGACTGAGATCTTGAATATATGTATACAGGTGCTATGGTTGCTGAGGGATAAAAAAACATTGCGAGGCTTGTGCCTTCCCATTAAATGAAGTAACATCTTAATAGCATGTTTTCAAACAATACAGCGCCATCTATCGCGTAATTAGTTGACTAAACCTTTTATCATGAAAATATGTTATTACCTAGTTTATCCATGTGATAGTGACATCTAGCGGGCACTGTTGCAACAATGCATAATGTAGAACATTGAATGTATCAAAAATAACAATATGGTATGCATTTCAGTATATTTTTATGAGCTTATTTATGTAATTAATTTATTAATTAATGTAATTTTGAATCCCTAAAATGCGTACCACTAACGCCACCTGTTGACACATAACTGTAAACTCCGATTATATTAAATTAAATAGAACGGTTAAACAAGAGTATTCAGTATTGTATCAGTTGTTATTTTATTAATTGTTTATTAGCTTCTCTTGCACCGCTCACTTTTTCTCTGTTTTGCTGGTTTTGACCGATGGTTGACTGATAGAGAATGCTTCATAACATTAAGTCCGCCTTTTGTATGATTTTTATGTTGTGCAATAAAGATTACATAAATAAAAATGTATGCTCACAAATATCTGAAAAAATCTCTATTGTCATAGCACTAGAGTATATTTAGGTATTTTTAAACATCATAGCCGCTCCGACATAATATATCACATTAGAGACCCGTTTCTCGAAAGCTTGTTACTTGTAATACAAGTGGAAGTCACTTTTTGACACTATTAATTAGATAAGGACTTCCGCTTGTATTATAAGTTACAAGCATCCGAGAAATAGGCCCCTGATAGCGAATGTTCACTTGTGTGGTTAAATAATACACAACAGGTATATTTTTAACGAAAATACGGCAAACAAAAAACACATTAAACAAATTAAAAAACGCCACCTTTTTAAAGAATAAATATAGCAGGAATCAGGACATAAATCCCGCGAAAGCCGGAAATTCCTAAGTGGAGATGATAAAACATGATACACTATCGCATCGGGCGCTATTATTTTTGATTCGCTCGGATTTATGGGGCAGAGCGGGCGTGAAATATCGCGTGTGAAGGAATCGGACCCCTCTATACGTTAGGTCTGTTATATGGATAGTCTGAGAGCTGAGTAAAAGACGGAGCTGTCATTTTTACCCTATTCATTGTAAGGGGAAGGTACTGCGGCACTATCGCTGATTTCCAGGGTTCGTCTCTGTCACTCTGATGACACCTGAGTGACAAAGACAAATCCTCTAAAATTTACAAATCACGAAGTTCACGGCAGTAGCGTACCAAATTATGTAACAGCCGAGCAGTATCATAATTCATTTTTACCATCTCTGATTCTGATTCAATGCAAAAATGCAAATCTCAACCTTACAACTACCACAGCTAGCATACATAATGATACCTATGGAAGAGCGGTGCCCCTTTACAGCACAGGTAATTATTTACTTAAAAAGGGGTTACCAGTGTATTGTGAACTAGCACTATAAGTTAACGAATAAATCATTTTTCATTTTCATTTTCATTCGAATGAGCCCAGGCACGTCGTCATCGCGGAAGAATCATGTTTTCGGGATTTTTTTAGGAAAACGCCCATCTAAATATCAGAATCAGGTAAGCGGCAAGACAACAAATTTTGAATGTTTATTTTATTATCCTATTATAGACATATTGACACCTTTTTATTACCAGCTCTTGGCCTAAACGTGATAAAATATCGTTTTACTATACGTTACGTATCGGTAATAAAGTTTATGACCCTCAAAACGGGTTTCGCACTCGTTATGCGACCCAATTGTTTCTGATAGCTGCAAAAACTACGAAATATCCTTGAGGGTGCTTTAGTCAAACGATAGAATAATAATATAATAAAACGCTCACTTTGTACGTGTAAACAGTATGTTATTGCCCTATCATTAAGCTAAACCACCACATCATAAAGTTAGTTATCTTGGTAGGTTTTAACTATATTATCGGTGTTGGCTTACCAGAATTCATTGAGTATGGTGTTAAAGAGAGAAATAATATATTACTATACCTATATTTTTCGATTGTGGACATTCCCTTTTCACATATCCCAAAGTCTGGAAGGTGACAAAAATCATAATATGTAGAGCTCGCCTTTTTATGCCTTACATAGTGTACCCTATGGATGCCTGCAAGTGACCTGTGACCCTAATGTAGATTTCTAACACTATGTTAGTAAGCCATATAAGTCACTTTTCTTGGCCATATCTCCGCCGCCGCAGGGCGGTTAGTCCAGTGGCTTGTCAATTAGACTATCAAGTAGGAGGTCGGTGGTTCAAATCCCAGCGGACTTAACTTTTTCTTTATTTATTTGTAGGTTTTAAAAGGTAGTTTGAATACTCTTTGTTAATATTTATCGTAACTATTTGCGGTCAACTCAAGAAAAATAAAAATAACGAGGACTGAGAGAGACAACGGCCACCGAGGTGGATGTGCACGTATCTCAAGGTACAAATGTCATAGAAATTATTCGGAAATTAAGTTGCGATATTTAATATAGTCTGGACACTAAATCGGCCACAATTTTGGATTTTGACAAAGGATCTCGAAAACTAATAAGTATAGCATGCAAAATAGTAAGTTAATATTAAATCAAGAATCAGATCTCCTGCCAGTTTAAGTAATACTTGCTGCTTTACAACAGACAGCAACCAAGTTGTAACTTAAAACTATCCGACAAAAATACTGGAAAAAGCCAACCAGCGGCGAAGCTAAATAGAGCTAATCCGAGCCGTCAACACGCTTAATCAGTCGCAAAATCAGGCGCCATTTGTGCCGCCATTTTGGTTGCGGGCACACCACAAAATGGCTGACGCGTGTGAGCAAATTGTTTGCAAGGGTTGTTAAAAATTACGGGCTTTATAGTTTTATTTTATTCAGGATTCTATTTGTTAGGATACGAACGAGTTGAACGACGAATAGTCTTTGGAATATGGTACAATGTTATGATGATATTAAATATTATATGATATTAGTTTTGATTAAGTAATCCTGGTGTCTGTCTTTCAATCTTCTGCAGGTTACAATTTATATTTTATAAATATGTCAGAAATTACCTATCTAATAATGTTTCGTATTTAATTCCGTACTTATTTTCCATATACCCGATTAATGTTAAGTAGGTACGGTAATTTTAGGGTTTGCAACATCGGAGATGTCACAAACGTGTCTCCATTTCTTTTACCTTTTGACACGCTGCGTGAAAAAAAAACAGCAATAAGGTGAACATTTCCTTTCAGCTTTGTGTCCTTATTCAGCAGCAAGAATACACCACTATGTAATATTATATCTACTGTTACATGGTTGTAGGTTTTTGTACTTTTCTAGCCCCTTTTTTCGTGTTTGGGTTGAATACTGGAAGCCATCGAACAATTACAAACTCCATTTGAGATCAGCTTTGGAACTTTTCTCGCTAAAAAGGAGATCTGTGTATCACGCAGCCCAGATGTTAATAATTAATGATTAGTCGCGAACGAAACGCAACTGTCTTTGTTGCACAAATGAAAAAGGGTGACAGAGAGGCAAAGATACGCTACTGAGCGTTAGCGGTTGCCTCACGGCCGAATACCTATTTTATTATTTTATTCGGAAAATCAACAGTTACAATTACTAAGACTAGGTGTTATATATATTAGTTATCAAACAAGCCAATTAAAGGTTTCCACAGATATGGTGGGGGACAAGAAGTTATAAGCAATCACAAATCACAGCCATCTCTTTACAGCCTCTGATCACCGTCCTCCAAAGGACGGTACAACGTCCGTCGTCGGATGCGACCCGGCCACAGCTGCAGTATCGAAAACGAGGGAGTAGCCACACATATTCCAGGAGTATCGTTTGTATATTACATTAGCGTCTCTTAGGATACACGAAGGAGGTAAGATGGCTGGAGTAGCGCTTTCTCCGTCACGCAGTCATAAATCAGGGATGGATATCGTTTAGACGACAAGTTCACAAGTTTCACAACTGACTTATTAGACAGTTCACTAACAAGAAATATAATTGTAAATTTAAAGCTTACATTCGAGTGGCAACCCTATAGTATAACAAAATACTAGAAATGTTCACAAACATTAAATATGGCTTGAAAATTAATTACGTTGGAATAGTTGTAATAATTCGAGTTATCGGATTTGTCCAACCACAATTTACATTAAAATCTGTTGGCCACGTTATTAATTCTGATGCAATTGAATTGTGATTAGGTTTATATCGGTTTTAGAGCCCATGTTTCGTGGTTAAACCACGTAAATATTTAACCTTTGTGAAGCCAATGGCACTTTGAGATTTACTTATTAAGGGTTAATTGCAAAAAAATATTACATACAAGCCATCAATGAAAAGAACGATAAGTTTGGCCGTGTGGTGACGGCATTAAAAATACATTTGTCACCACCCCAACTCCTCCTGCGGGTGTCGTAAGAGTCGACTAAGGGATCGAAGTGTCACTGATCATCATTTTGATAAAAGATTGATGATGGGCAGCAGCGTCATCATAGTGGACACGTTACTGCGATTGCCAATCCGCTTGCCCAGCGTGGTGATTGTGGGCATTTACCTCCAAACTCCTAATGAGTCTATAGGTACGCATAGTTAATAGGAGAGGCCTTCGCCCAGTAGTGGACTATCATAGGCAGATGATGATGATAATGAACGAAAAGAAAATTTAGTATCATAAAATTCATAAATCATTATTTTTGTGTTATGGAGTTATATTTTGTGTAACAACCCCTGGCACTGATAAAATAACATTATTGTTCTTATTTTAACATTATATCTTTTGAATTTACCCCCTTTTACTTCTGCCGAAGGTTGTCGAATTGAGTATACCACAGAATTTGTATGACTAACACAATTGTCGCGATAGTGAGGTATGTACTTTGTATTTATTAAGGCCTTACAATACAATACAATAACTCTTTATTGCACCTCAAAGACAAATACAAAACAAATAATAAAAGTACACGTTTGAAAGAGGTAAACAAAAGGCGGTCATATCGCTAAAGAGCGATCTCTTCCAGACAACCTTTGGGTAGAGAAGATAGTAGGTGATTATTGGGCGTTTCGAATCTTCGATCGAAACTCTCAATAATCATGATTGATTCGTGTGTTAGGATCACGTTGTCATTTGTTAGTGGTTATAAACAGGTCTTCGATCGAAACCCTCAATAATCATGTTGGTTTCGTGTGTTAGGATTCAGGACCTGTGTGAGATTTGAAATGCTCAATCAGTTTCGTATAATACTTGCCCTAAACATCCTATGGGTTGTTTTCGTTTGATTCCAAACGCACAATTAGGTTTTCTGTGATATGAAATGCTTGTCGTAATTTCAGTTAAATACACTTGCCGCAAACAACCTATATAAGTTTTTCATTTACGTTCGTTTGATTTGAAACGCTCAGTACCTAGACATAAGACATTCATCTGATTTATACTCTGCTAAACAGCGAGTTTCAAGTTCATATAATTAACTAAAACAGCAAAAGCTTAACGCTACACGCTGTCTAAGGCGGCCAACCCTCAGACAGCAATGCTAGGGCCCCAAGAAGCGTTCCTGGTACTGACCCTCATAGCGTGGCGCTATGGCGTTTCGCACAACACGTTAGACAAATTGATCAAGTTCGTCAGACGTGCACTTACCCCTTGTGCTTCGGGTATGGGTAATCAAACTTATCGACCGCGTAAGAATGAAATACCCCATAGTTCTATTCATGAGTTTCAACACATTACTAAGATGCACAACGGGTGGCCAAGCCGAGGCATAGTTCATGTGTTGGGGTCGTCCGGTCGTCAACTTCCCGGCAAACATTACGCACGGATTTTTATTTATATGAACGAATGAAGAAAACTTTAAAAGCGCGATGTAGAACCTCGCTTTTCGTAATGAACGTAAGATTAAAATTATGAACACAGAAATTCAAGCTTTATGTTAAATATCGTAAGTTCATATTAACCAACACAAATTGTTACCTATTTCATTTTCTATGTTCGCAGCAATAACAAGTGCAGTCTTGCATTTTAATTGAAATTGGAGTCATTCGTATTGACGCAAACGTTTATGTTATGTTAGTATCGGGAATGCACATTATTATTAGTTATTTAGTAATTTTGTTGCTATCGATGTTAATCATATTTTGGAATTTCGTTTTAGACATTCACCTTAATCATCAAAACTGAACACTAAACAACACATGTATTTTGATCATTATACAATGGGTATATTGTTCCTACGTAGGTACCTATATTTAGCTTACGGTTTACTAATTCGAGATAGTTAGAATATAACAGACTGTTTAATTTACTAATAGAGAGTTTATTTATTACATGTGAGCTTACTAGGACATAATAGACTAGCTATTATTTTACTGTTTAACTCTAACTTTTTACCTATTTTATTAATCAAGTTTTTAATAATTGAGGTCTTAAAACTAAGGTAAGAGTCAAGTATAGTTATTAATTACAGGCTAAATGACACGGAAATAACAAGAAATAATATAAGGCTTGATCCTATTTATTTTTTAAGTTATTATAACAATTACATGGCACTAAAAATATATTAATGATAAAACTATTATTAATAACTGATGACTTCACTCAACTTTTTTACAATTTTTTCCACTAGACCTTCGGTTGCATTTAGTAGCTCGTCGTAATCACTTTGCACAACGTACTGCACCGATACAGCGTTGGTCTCGACGCTTGATTCAATATCCGAAATACTAATTTTTATGACACGCTTCCCCTTTGATACTTTTCTGATAACGTGTGAATTTAATCCCATGTCTGTCTTCCTCTTTCCCTTTTTTGCGTTTTTTCTTTCACATTTTGGCTGCTTTAGCGGGATTTCTTGCGACGGATTTAAAAGCACATCTTGATATTTCAGATAAGCATCCATATCTTGTGAGTAGTTTAAAGCTTCGTTTATGTTCTCATTTAATTGTGAGTAAAATGGTAGGACGGTAACGTTGCACTCATCAGTGGAGTTAACTGGTTGCGAGCTCTGCAAAAAAAAACAATTATATTACTACATGATCGAAATATTATGAAATAAAGCCTCTTAAAATATATAAAAACAAGATTACTTACCATTTTAATGTATTTCCTAATATTTATTTACAATTGAATGTAAGTAGAAGTGCTTGCAGTTTGAATTCACGAAATGAAGTATAAATTATTTTATAAAAGTTTCATTTTATAGTACTCTGTTTTTGCATATTATGCAGTTTGGTAAGAATAATACATGCAAATAGACAGGTTCAAACCTGTTTCTTGTTAAATAAGTGCATCGCATCCCGTTAGTAGGTAATTAGATACGGCATTTTCTATATCTTTTCCCATGGTAAGCAAGTTGAATTTGATCCGCCAAAATTCATTTATAAAGCCTTATTAGTTATTAACTAAGTATAAAACATAGTATACGATAAAAATATATTATAGCCTTCACAACGAATAAAGCTTTATGGTCGGCATGTATTGTAACCCGATGATACTTTGATGTTCCGACACTGGCATACGTTTTATTTTCCAGTAAACATGATTTGCTGACGTGAATATCTATGTACAGGGAAGTGAAACATTTCAAAACTTAGGTTTCTGCATATGTTTTTGCGATTCAGTTATTTTGATCTGGTTATAATTTGCGAGCATGGGTTGTTAACTTCTGATAACTTGATTTTGCCATATAATAATACCTAATGCATTTTTCATTTCATTAATTGACTTTATAGAAAGTGGTTGTGTTACTACTTCGTTTTGACTCCACATCGAACTTCTTCACCTTGAAATGATGTATGTAAGTTTGAATAATATTATGATATTTTGTTTTATTTCCATTTTTTGTAATTTGGTTTATGGTTATAATTTGAGAGACTAGTGGACTCCTAAGTAATTTATCAAATTATTTACATTTACAGGTCTGACAGCGAATACTATGTAAAACGTACCAATAGCCGAGAAACTGAATCGGCAGATGAAACCGAAACTATAAGGCATGTATTTCATATTTTCTAGTAATTTAACGTGATTGATTTATGTGTAGTAGGTACCTAACATTATATTTATTCTTTGTTATAGAGTTCCACAAAAGAAAACGGTGAAGAGGAAAATCACTCCATGTAAGCCAAAACCTAATTCGGACCATGGTTGGATGGTAGATGACGAGGACGAATACGGTGGCCCCCAACAAACTGGAGTGAAAGAGCCCGCAAATAAGAGGTATTATTTATCATTTAAAATAATTATGAAGTGTTACAGTAAAATAGGTATTTGTACCCATACAAACCTAGAATGTAAAAAAATGTTAATGTATATTATTTCTATTATTTCAGTAAAAAAACAAAGCCGAAAGCCTCAGAGAAGAAATCGAGTGCTCATCTAGTGCCGCCTCCTTCCGAACATGGGTGGTTTACCAATTGGGGAGACGATGACCAGGCAATAGAGGCGCATCGCCGTGCCGGAACCTTGACGTCGGTGCTGTCGCGGCGCGTTCCCGGAGGCCACGTGCGACGTTCAGCTTCCTTAACGGGTGATCTTTATGTTGAACTTAGATTGTATAACGTAGCTGATATTCAAAACGTAACGCCTCAAGACCGTTGGGAGAAAGCCTTGATTAATTTAAAGTATCGACTTGATTCGAATTCGCCCGCCGTAGATGGCGTAAATAATTTGCTTCAATTTTGTAAGCAAGATTTTACAGATGAAGGCACCTTCTTTCCAGATAAAATTAATCATTAACAATTTCAAGGCTATTTCCTTGCTATCTAAACCCAGTTTCTATAATACTCGTGTAATATAACAGCAAGTAAAATGCAGCATAGTTCAATATTTTGTTCCGTGTGTGATATTAGTATCCCAAGTAAAGCCTTTTCTGCCCACCTACGTTCAATCTTACATAAAAATAACAATTCTATACAATTAACTCCTGATATTGAAAAAATTAGTAGTGCCTTTCGCAGTAGGATTGCATCGTATAGAGTACGTGGTCCGAAAATTTCACTCCTCGAAACACCGGATAGGTTTTTGAAGGCTATTCGGGGCCTAGTTCGAAAAATTCTAGAAGCTAGACGGGCGTCATTCGGGTCGATAAAGGTTAATTTTGAGTTGTTTGCTGAATTCTGTTTACCAAAAAATGAGACAAATGAAATTAAATCATTTGCTACGAAGAATATAATCATACATCAAATTTATGATTTCAAAGAAATATTTTCAATGATGTCAGATACTTTATGTAAGAAAATTGACGAATTTCAAGAAAGGGACAGCGGTTGGAGTTTTATACGAAACCTATATTTAGAAGTAAATATTAACAAATATAATCCCCTAAGAGCTTCTAAATTTTTAGAGTTGCCTGAAACCATTAAACTTAAGAGGGCTTGCGTTAATATTAAAAATAGTGACAATTACTGTTTTTTATGGTGTATAATTGCGGCCTTATTTCCCGTACAAAAGAATCAGGATCGAATATCCTCTTATCCACGTTTTGAAAAGCACCTAAACACAAAAAACATGTCGTTTCCAGTTAGTCTCTCTGACATCAAAATATTCGAAAAAAATAACAGGAATATAAGTGTTAATGTTTACGGATTAAGAAAAAACCAGGTCGTAGGCCCGCTATACAAAACAGACAAAAGGAAAAAACATCATGTCAATTTATTAATGTTGGAAAACGGTAACCAATCACATTATTGCTTAATAAAAAATTTAGCACGTCTTTTAAAAAAACAGTTAACTAAACACAACGGGAAAATATTTCTTTGCGAAGAATGTTTGTTGTTTTTCCACACCGCAGATAAATTGAACAAACACATATGCGGCCGCGTTGCAACCCATTTACCAAATCCTGGTTCCTTTATTCAGTTTAAAAACTATGAAAGAATGCAACCTATGCCTTTTGTAGTATATGCAGATTTTGAATGCATATTACAACCGATCTCGTCTGACGTATTTGATTCGAAATGTACTAGCTCGTTACGGAAACATATCCCGGCTGCATTTGCATATTATATTGTATGTTCCTATGACAATTCCCTTAATAAATATATAAGTTATCGAGGGCAAGATTGTGTACAAAAATTTCTCGAATATTTAAAAAAGGATATAGGTTTGATTAGTGAAATTTATAAGCACCCCTCGCCATTAAAACTTACGGCGGAAGAGGAGATTCAGTTTCAGAAAGCAAAGTGTTGCTTTATTTGTAATAAATTATTATTAGATGATAAAGTTAAAGATCATTGTCATTTAACTGGCCATTTTAGAGGCGCTGCTCATTCGTTTTGTAATATCCAATTTCGCCTTCCAAGGTTTGTTAGCTGTTTTTTTCATAATCTATCGGGTTACGACTGCCATTTGTTTATTCGTGAGTTAGGAGAAATGAAAGGCGGTTTAAAAGTTATTGCGAAAAATAAGGAAAATTACGTATCATTCACGAAATTCTTGCAAATAGGTGAAAATGAGTTTTGGCCAGTGCGTTTCGTTGACTCTTTCAAATTTTTAGGAACTAGTTTAGAAAAATTAGCAGTAGATTTAAATGACCATGACTTTGTACACTTAGAGAGGTTTTTTCCTGTCCGTCACCAATTTGATCTTCTTAGAGTAAAAGGTGTATATCCGTACGATTACATTACTTCTTGGGATGCTTATGAGGAAAAAAAATTACCACCCCAACATAGTTTTTACAACTCATTAACCAAAGGTAATATTCTAAACTCTGCCTATGAGCATGCTAAGCGTGTATGGAACGTATTTAACCTTAAGACCTTAGGACATTATACAGACTTATATCTTCAAACAGACGTTCTGTTGTTAGCTGATATATTCGAGAACTTCAGACAGACCTCTTTGGTGAACTATAAGTTAGATCCCGCTTTTTACATGACAGCCCCAAGTTTAAGTTTTGATGCTATGTTACGCATTACGGATGTTCAGTTAGAGCTCATAAGTGACCTCGAAATAATAAGAATGATTCAAAAAGGTATCCGCGGAGGTATTTGTCTTTGTTCGACTAGATACGCACGCGCAAATAATAAGTATCTACCCTTTTATAACGCGTCTGCTCCAGATTCGTTTTTGTTTTATATAGATTGTAATAACCTGTACGGTTATGCAATGTGCAGTTATTTACCACATGCCGATTTTAAGTTATTGAACAAAGATGAAATAGAAAACATTAATTTTCTAGAAATTCCAGATGACAGTCCCCACGGTTATATTTTAGAAGTAGATTTAGAGTATCCTGAAAGTCTACATAATTTACATAATGATTTTCCATTTTGTCCTCAAAAGTTTACGCCTCCTGGATCTAAGACTTCTAAACTTATCCCAAACCTTTACGACAAATATGAGTACGTTATACATTACATTTATTTAAAAACCTGCGTGAGACATGGATTAAAACTTAAAAAGATACATAGAGCTATTCAGTTCAAACAAAGTCGATTTATTCAACAGTATATCGAGTTAAATACAGAGTTGAGAAAAAACGCTAAATCTGAATTTCAGATGAATTTCTATAAACTCCTCAATAACAGCCTATTCGGGAAAACATTAGAAGCTACAGAAAATAGGACAAACGTGATGCTGGTTAATCAATGGAATGATAGTACGAATAAAACGAAGAAAAGAACTAGTGCTGAAGTGTTAATAGCGCGACCTAACTTCCATAGCGCAAGTGTGTTTACTGAAAATTTAGTCGCCATTCAAATGAACCCTGAAATAATTACCCTTGATAAACCAATCTATATAGGATTCACTGTTTTGGAAATATCAAAATCTCATATGTACAACTTTCACTATTCACATATAAAACCGTATTACGGAAAAAATGTTAGTATGTGCTATACTGATACAGATTCTTTTTTGTACTTTATTAAAACAGATGACATATATACAGATTTGAAATTGAATTTCCTATCTCTTTTCGACACCAGTAATTACGAAGTAAACAACATATATGGCATTCAACAAATAAATAAAAAAGAACCCGGATTATTTAAGGATGAACTAGGTGGTCAACTAATTGTCGAATTTGTCGGTCTTAGGTCAAAACTTTACTGCATTCAAACCGAAGAAAAACAGTTAAAAAAAGCCAAAGGTACTAAGACACATGCGGTTAAGAGTCTTATATTTCGAGATTATAAAAACATCCTCTTCAACAAAGAATTGATGCGCAAGAGAAATACGCTATTTAAATCTATAAAGCACGAAATTTTTACTCAATCTCTTAATAAAGTTGCCTTATCATCGAACGACGACAAACGTATTGTATTAAAAGACAATATTCGGACCATTTCTTGGGGCCATGCTTCGTATTTTTAGATATCGATATACTTTCTGTTTGATTAACTTTACTAAATGTTAGTATTTGCTACTCGTATGAAAAAAGCTATGATAAATAAATGAGGCGTTTTACTACCGCGGTGCTCGTTTATACTATTAGAGTTATTAAATTGACTGGGCTTAGCGTAATTATAATACTGAATACATTACTGAATATAAATGTGTAAAATAAACATATCTGTGTATTGAAATTGTCAAGTGAAATAAATGTTTATCCGTTTAATTCGTTTTTCTTTTTATAACCCTCGTTATTCTCAATGCTCAGTTCTTATTCTTAGTATTGTTATTAAGCTGTTCGATGTTGTTAAAATAATTGTGCATTATGTTATGAAACAAAGTTTCGTAATACGAACTGAACATTGTATACTTCTAGTCTTATGATAGGAGGTACAACCGATATGAAATAAAAGAAATAAGGTATTAAATTAACAATTTATTTATAAAAAATATCAGCATTCTCAGCAATCCATTTCTTAATACAAATTACATTTTTTAATGAACAGTGCTTATCAATTACATATTCAAAACTAGAAATTTTATATTTTTGTTTGAGGAACGTATTATACAGTACTAAAAAGTTTGGGCAACCTTTTTGTGCGATGTCAATTACTTCACAATTGTCACATAATTCTTGAATCCATTTAATTTTTTCTAGGCCTTTTACATATATTTTCTTTTTTTCAAGATAAGGCTTTATTATATTTTTAAAATGTCTATAATCGATATGACCTTCGCTCCAACGAAAACCAAACGTTTTTTCGATCCAGCACACGTGTCTACGTTCTTCGAGTGACAAACGTGAGTACGGATATGGTGGTTTTATTGAAAACACTAGAGTGAAGTCATCAGTAGCCAAAGCCAACTCTTTAATAATGAATTTATTCTGCCAATCCTTGAAGCCTTGTATATCCACAATGTAGCTATTTATATTCATGATATTTTTTTTACTAAACTGCTCAATGGTTTATATTCCACAATACAATCGTTAAATATTAAACAAAAGGCAGATGTATTATCAGGAATTTCTGAATCACTCTCGATTTCTATTCTCACATCTATAGGTCCTGACTTCAAACGATCATTTTGTCTTGAAGTATCCAAAACATATAATGCACACTTTTTAAAGTCGTGTATGTTTAACAACGGTTCAGCACGACGTCCATGGTATGACTGTTGAAACCTTGTATATTGTTCATATAATATTGCATAGTTGTCGTGCTCGAATTTCACATTTAAACTTTCGTATGGAAAATAAGTAGAGTTTAAAAATACTCTGACTTCGCGTAAATTACAATGATCAAACCTTGAGAAATCCTCATTATAATTATTTTTTCTGTTGGTCGACAAAGCTAACACAACGAACCGTGGTTTTTCTAACTGAGATGATGTTTTGATTGCCCAAGTATGTTTAGTTGTTTTGGGTAACAGTGGATACTCATATAAATCCCAATTCCTAAAAGCTAAGTTGAGCGGACGGTCCTTTTCTATCAACTTTAACATGTGTAATCGTTGGCGATCTGATACTTTAATATGTGGCACGCGCCAAACAATTTTGTCAATAACAATATCCTCTAATACCTCATTTGTGTTAAGTTGTACTGCATTTAAATTTGTATTACTTCGTAGCAAAATCAACTCATGCTTACAATTTATTATTATTTTGTTAAAGTCTTCTGCAAACCCTAAAATTTTGTTTAAAGGCAACGAGACAGCAAATCGGCCGTCGTGCGTATTTTTTGTGCCATTCAAGTCCCACCCCCATGCCTTTGACATCGAGGATTCGTTACTATTCATAGATAACAGAGATTTTATGGTGGTGGTGATACCTACATTTTTTACTTTGTCGATTTCAACCCCATTCAATTCGTAACGAATATCTTGGAACAGGAATAGAAATGGGTTATTAGTGAATTGAATGCTATTCACTTTAAGTTTAGATTCTCTGTTTATTATCGTAACGGTTCCTTCTAAATACAATGTACTAGCACACGGTAAGACATATAAATCTTGTTGATTAATAGGTATCCGAATTTCATCATTGTTATTAAACGTTGTTACATAAGGTCTGTATGAATGAACTTCGTAGCTTTCAATAGCATTGTCTTCTGCAAAAGACTCGGCAACGTCAAGTATTTCACTCATTTTAATAGTCCAATTAGTTTCAAAAACTTTATGTTTTCCTTTGTTAATTTGATAGGTGTTTTCCTTTTCACAGCTGTTTTTAAACTAAAACTTCTAGATGTGCAGGACGTCTTTTTATTAAAGTCTATCATTACACTTTTTTCTTGAGATGAAAATATAACTGAATATCTTCTCCCCTTAAATTTATCAATTGGTTTTTCGCGTCAAGGATGCGCACATTAATTGAACTTATAGTATCTTGGTTCACAGGAAAATAAATTACGTTTCGTGGCACTTCTATGATTCGATATCCAGGTGGCACATTAGGAACAAATTCATGAACTATATGGCTAGGTTTTCCGTTAACAAATGAACCACTAACGATATCGCATTCGATCCGTATGACGGTCGTTGATATAATGTTAACCGGATATTGTGAACAGTTTATTATATTAGCTTTAAGTATTTCATTTCCAAAACCAATAGTTCTCCCGATTGTGTGTTTCTTTTCAAAATGAACGTCTTTTGAACAAAATAATTTCGTTTTCAGTGTATTGTTATTACAAATTAATTTGAAAGTGCAATTTTTGACATTATCTTTTATGTAATCGCCAATATCTTCGAGTTCATATGATCCTTCCGGTATTTCAATGCATTCATTATCACCATAACAGAATTTATTATTTCTACTGTCAATGTTTGGTATTGAATTAAAAGTTGAAAAATATAAAAGCCCGCACTCATACTCTCCTTTCAACTGTAAAGGAGGAGAATAATTTGTAGTAAGTGTTGAAGTCAATCCCGTTACTGATAAGGTGAACGACATTTTGTAAACTGGTAATTTTTACGTAATGCTTTAAATTTTATATTGTTTTTTTCCAAAAGTTTCTTAAGTAGTTTAAACATAAGTGTCCACAATTTACAGTATCAAATTTTTGATACGCACAATAATTATAAAAAATTTCGTAATCCTTTAAGTACGTGATTAGTTCAACGGGAGGTTTTAAATCTCCATAACTATTGAAATATTCACAATACGCATTTAATTTCACATAGGCTACCCAGTGAGTCCCGTTATTCTTAGAGCTATCTAAATTTACAATTGCACACTCCACGCGCCTTGGACGTTTTGGTAAATTATCGCGCATGAAAACACCTCTGAAATAGGGTATATCACTTCCAAATTGAATTAGATCTATGTTTGTGAGAGCTCTCCTTGGTAGCCTTCTGCCTAGTTTTTTGTTGTGTTTAGAAATATACCACTGCCTTTCTTATATGGTTTTATGTATAAGCCCTTGCCAATAGCAATTGATTCCATCATTTTATTGTGGCGTTCAGACTCCTGTAGGTTCTTTTGTGCTGATTTATAGTCATTCACTGCTTTTGCAATACCAGCGGCACCGCCAGCTAACGAGCCAAGAGCAGACAACCCGGCAAAAATTGGAATTAAGGGCAGAATTCCACCAGTTTTCGGGATTGGGATAATACGCGGTAAACGAATAGGTGAATGTTTTTTAAGTAACTTTCTTGCTGCTTTATACGCGCACTTAATTGTTGATGTATCGTCTTTTGGCTTTTGCTTTTTAATATGCGATCGAATTTTAGAAACGATCTTTTTAAATGTTTTGATTCCAGCACCAGCGCGTAATTTCGTTTTTAGGATTTTGTTCACTAACCATGAAGCTACTTTTTCACCTTTGCTAGCATTTGCTGAATTAAGTCTTTGTTTTGCCATTTTTATTAACTCTCTATCAGCTCTATGACGATTAACTAGGTCCGAATGATTGCTGTACGCGATATCGTGTTGCTTGCAGGCTTCGTCCAATTGATTTATGCCACGGTCACCTCTTAACAATCTTTCTTCAAGTTTGGTACCTGGCCCGCAATAGTTATATCCAGGCAAATGTAATTCAAAAGGTAGGTTATTTATCACGCTGTTAATAAGTCCACTTCCTTGCATCACTTATTATTTAATGATGAGAAATAGAATACTACATTTATTTATATTAAACTAAATCAACTGTGTTTATCCAACTATTTTCTGCCTCGCTAAGGCCTAACCATTTAACAAAAAGTTTATTTCCCCTCCTTTTTATAACCTTTTCAATAAGATATACATTAGGATGAGCCGTTTTTTGCAGTTCTTGTTTATAAAACGAGCCGAGTATATTATTTTTACGATAATCTTCAATGTTATAGGTTACTGGTTTGGTATTTTTAACTTTGGTAATATTGAACAGTTCTGTAGACCAGTTTGGAGTATATCCCTTTTTAAAAGCTGATTTGTGCTTACTTATTCTTACACAGTCTCCTATTTTAAGCTTAATTTCTTTCTGAGACACGTTGTTTTGTTTGTTCAAGATGTTATTTCTGACAACATGCTCATTTGTATGATTTACATCATTCGGCTTAAATTTAGTTGTCCGATGTTTAGTCTCATTATAAGTTTTAACTATATTATTTAGTGGAGTTCCTATCCATTTAAAGTGTCCAAGTAAACTAAAATGTTTGTACAGTTTGGTTTTTAATGTTCTTATTAGTCGTTCTACAATAGAAGCTTTCTTCGTGGAATACAAAGAGTAGTGATTTATATGTTTTTCTCTCATCAACTTACGAAATACATCGTTGTAAAACTCTTTACCCATATCTGTTTGTAAATTTCGTGGAATGTGATTAGAACCCAAAATATTCAGTAACGCCAGCGCTATTTCTGTTTTAGTTTTTGATTTTACAGGTACAGCCCACGCATATTTGGAAAAACAGTCAATAACAACCAAAATATATTTATATCCCTTGTTTACGGAACTAAATTTAATCATATCGATCAAATCAGCTTGCCACAAATCATTGATGCCCCTTAATATCACTGGGCAGCGCCTAAAATTTCTTCTTGCATCTTTATGAATTTCGTTTACAATATCCTGCTTGCTCATTGTTTACTCTCCTTTAAAATTTTCATAACCTCCTCCTTGGTGCAAAACTTTGTCTCAATTTCCTTCAAACTAGAGTTTACGTGTTGAAGGCGAAGTATGATATTAGCCAAATTAGTCTGAATAGATTTATTTATATGATCTACATATTCCTTATTAACCGCTTCATCGTTCGTAAGCGGGGATGTTAAACCTTTAAGTCTTGCTGACCGTAAATTGTAATCTCCGCTTTGCGTCTTCTGTAACGCATCAGAACTTTGATCTACACGCAATCGCTTATGAACGTGGTGTCCAAATTTGTCGATATTCATAATCCGTCCGCTATTGACTGTGTATCAAGGTAAACTGATATTATAATAAACAAAACTCTTGTTTTATTGAATTATGTTACTTTCTCGTAATTCCTCAATTATCGATATAATCTCGTTATCAAGACCGGTATTACCGGCTTCTCGAGAAGCTATTAATAACTTCAGCCTATCAACTAACTCGTTTGGATCATCCCAATACACATAATCTATATTAGGCTTCACTTTCTTTAAAAGACATTTTAAACCGTCACCAATAGCAAGATTCTCTGTACTCTCACAAACTCTGACGTGTTTAAATAAGGGTTTAATAATCTGTAAATACTTGACACCTCTGTTACTCTTGATTGGTTTTTTTGAGTCAAAGTCTCTGTGATGAGCATTTGTTTGATTCAATATTAATTTGTAGTTTTCTTTATCGAATTCAGTCACTAAATCCAAATCTGGTGTTTTTTTAAACAGTAATTGGACAAGACCAGGTGTTTTGTCATAAGTATTAGCATTAATAGTAATTGTTTGGTCCGATACATATACTCTCTGTGTTCCCATCATAAGTTTTCCTCTTTCGAGTCTGACTCCATAAGGCACATCTTCAAATGCTTTTGCAGAAAATGAAAGCGGAGATGAATAGTTTCGATCTAAACTGGAAATGCTCTCAAAAGTTTCCTCATCGGAAGTAACCATATTAGACTCATCGTCTTCTTTTTCACTCTTGTCACTCAAATCCGAAGCATCTTCTTCATCTTGTTGAAGTTTTTCGTCTTTAGTAGTTGGACGGTTTAATTCGTAAACCGTGTCATCATGAGATGAACTTGGTTTAGTGTCACTCAAATCATACTTTACTTTTTTCGGTGTACTATGGTAATCAGGGCTAATATCAGATACATGCTTCTTTCTTCCGTCTAAAGCACTTCGATCAGCTATTTGATTGAGAGGTTGAGTGATCGGCTTAAGAATTGACTCGAGAAAGTTCTGATTTTCAGTAGACATATCACGCAACATTTTAAGTTTACGCTTAACAGCATCTGCCGACTTAACAATCTCTCGTTTAGTATCTTTTTCCATGGTTACCGCAATTAATGTTGTTTCTTCGAAGAAATTAAAATGTTAAATGATGAGCATCGTATTGTGCTAGGTTTTATATGCTAATATTAATTAAGAATAATGAACGTGTCGAAATTCAATCTGTAGCATCCTTTATTTTTTTCACAGTCTTTATTTATAACTAAATAATTATAGGGTGTGCACCATATTTTAGCACACATTTCTTTGAATTGAGACCAAGGCATATCTGTATTTACATGTTCATTATATACATGACGCAAATTAGTTTCATCTTGTTTGAAAAGAATAATAAGATTTGCATTATCCCTTATTAATTGTTTAGGAATTTTGCTATACGTTTGATTAAGATAAAAACTGTCTATTTTGCAGTGACGTCCCATAGAAAAATAATCTCGAACGTTGTTTTGTTTTTCACATGCAATGTCATCAAATATCATGACTGAATCTGGTTTTGCTTGATTTGGATTTAAAACTTGTTCATTTTCATTGTATTTGAAAAACGAAACCCCAGGTACCCGACGAAGAACTTTTTCTAGAAATAAGTATTTCGGTTGAAACAAAGTTTTAGAATAAACATACACATTTTGAAACCTCAATCCGTTGTCATGCATTAGAAGTCCGATAATTAAATTCGTTTTTCCGCAGTTAGAAGGACCGCATATTAGACAGCGAATAGTGCTTGGTAAAAGTTTACCGTGCCGTAAATATACTTTATTATTGGAAACTGAATAATTTTTATATAAATCTAATGACTGTGCTTGCTTTACAAACTTCATAATTTGTAAGTTTGCTAACGTCTATGCGATGTGATGATTTTCTGTATAATGAAATGGAAACTCGTTTAAACCTGTTTATAACCACTAACAAATGACGACGTGATCCTAACACACGAATCAATCATGATTATTGAGAGTTTCGATCGAAGATTCGAAACGCTCAATAATCACCTACTGAAGATAAGAAAGTAAAAGTTAAAAGCCTTAATTAGGTATGAATTCTTTTTTGTGCGTGTTTGCATAGTTTAAGAGATATCACTTTGTACAAAACCAGCGTGACTCAGACGATCATAACCATGGCAATAAAATACAGGAAAAAGTTGATTCACCCATATATGAGGAACTTTCAAATTGTTCAACAGACTGAATAATAATGGTAGCAATAAATCCGTTTTTGGGTGGAAGTATTAATATTACTTAGTTAATCCGAAACTTTGTAAAGTAGGAACCTCCATTAGTTCCGTGAAATGGGTGTTTTTGAGAAGGTGCGTTTTATGACGTAATTTTGGGGTAAAAACTTGGCGGATACAACGTGATTATAGGGTAATTTCCACAAACAGTGTAAAAACAGTTTGACAGTGCTTTAAAATCAGACATGGACAAGTTTTTGTTTGATTGCCTGATACTTCTAAAAACGTAGAGGTCCTATTCCAAGTCCCAAAACCAGGCAACTAAAATTATATTTCACGCGGGTTACTCAGGTTTTAAAGTCGAAAAATCATGAAAATTGTATGTTTAAGATATTCAAAACTTGAACCAGGTCCTCACGCGGTGGTTCTTAACACTGTTAACTTCCGGATCACTTGCTCTGTCAAATCGTGCAGACCAGATTAAAAGACCAGCATGTAGACTCACCTGTTTTTTCCGAATTTGGGGTAGGTCCCCTCGCGGCGTCAGGCACCTAGCTCCATCTCCCTGCAGATCACCCACTCTGTCAGATCGCGGAGACCCGATTAAAAGACCAGCTAGTCGTAGACTCACCTGTTGTTTCAGAACTTAGGCCAGGTCCCCTCGCGGCGCCAGGCACCTAGCTCAATCTCCCTGCAGATCACCCACTCTGTCAGATTGTGGAGACCCGATTAAAAGACTAGCTTGTTGAAGACTCACCTGTTGTTTCAGAACTTGGGCCAGGTCCCCACGCGGTGGCGCCAGGGCTCCTAGCTCCGTCTCCTTGCGGATCACCCATTCTGTCAGTTCTCGAAGAGACAGAAGTAATGCTGACCAGTGCTCAGCGTTGCTTTCTAGCCGGTTTCTGTGGACAATAAATAGGATATTGCATTATTGTGGTAAAATTTAGCTTTCATATATTTTTCGTTGCTAAAGACACCTGTAGTCTATTAAGTGTCTAATAAGTCATCTCTGACTCAGGATATTTTTACTAAAATATCGGTGTTTTCATTTCAGTACTTTATTGCATTTTTGATCTTTCAAGTATAACTGTAATTATAGTCATGTGATTGGATGTTGTGGTGGGCATAAGGTAACACAGGGAAAGCATTACCAGGGGTTTTTTTTAAATAAAAGCTAGACCTAGGTAAAGGCACGATTGGAATTCTTGTTTTATACAGGAGAAAGATGATAATTTTGAAATCGAAAAAACTCCAAGATGATTGTATTCGTGCGAGCACTTGAAAATAATTACAAGAAGACGAGTGATGTGTTCAAGGACTTCAAGGTCTTGGATTGAATTCATGATTTGAAAGCCAGAACATGAGAAATAGTTTGAAAAGGATTCAAATTACAATTTAAAAATGTGAAAATGAGTCAGACATGTACGTAGTAAATGATATAATTGTACATTTATAGTACAGGTAAACATTAACCCTGTAAGTGCATACCAAGTTAAATAAACATAATTATATTTTAGTGCGCATCGAAATCACAAATCAAAATAATATTTTTAGAATCAAAATAATTCTGAATGCAAAATTCAACTTCAACACAACAAATTGTAACCAAATTGTACTCAACGGAGTGAATAATCACTTGGAATTCTAACTCGCTAAACTCTAAACAAAACAATAGGACGCAATATTAACAACTTGCAGACGAAGTTGGGCGCGTTCGCTAGTCCGAAAGGCAAACTTGGAAATTCGAAGGTTTTATTTAAAGTACTGAAACACGTTTTTATGACTGTCAAGGAGTTGGGAAAGGAAAATATAACTTGAATAAATATGAAAATGGAAAACTATTTGCAATAGTTATCACTAGTAAAAGTGCTTTTAATATTTTATATGCCATTAAAGTTTTTACCAATTAGGTATCAACAATACCTTCAGACGACCTACTACAAAAAAAGGAAGAGGTCTCAATTTTATTGTATATTTATACAGATAAAGGTAATAGGTACCTTTGTACTTAGATAGTAATCTACAATTGAAATCCAAGATTTTGAATTTGGTACACTTTTATGAGTAATAAAAATGTCTTATAATCAAGTTGTCGACAAATTATCAGTCTGACATTCAAAACAGATAACCGGATTAGATTTCGATACTACTCATTGAAAATAAAACATAAATTGTTAATGCGTTGTCTGCCTAAAACTATTTTCATCTCTAGCCGCCCTAGGCCTTAAAAGGTCTCCTCAAACACAATAAATTGTATCCTATATTCTACACTATTATCAATATAAGGTCCTAATTTATTAGATGCAGATATTTTTACAGCTGATAGTACTCGGTCTCTGGAGTATATTAAACCGTGAAACATTATAGCTTTTATGATGTTTTTTTGGAGAAAACGGCAAAATAAATTTGCTACGTAAAAACACCCTGTTTATGTGATTATTAAATGAAAACTCATTGAACAGATTCTAGTACCTCTTTTACGTACCACACAACTGGAACTGGCCACTTCTCGTCGATAAATTAAATACTTAACTGTCAATGTCATGTTATTTTCCCTTGGATTGTGTCGTTTGATGACATGACAGACAGTGTTATTGTGACATGTGATGTGTAATGCACATGATGATTTTTTTTTTGAAAAAATAATGATTATTTTTTTTGTTAGGAAAATTAAATCAAAAAAATTACATGAAAAGATTTATTAATTTATATTGAAAGTTAATTATTTTAATGTAAAGTATCATGTGTTAAAATATCTGCAACTAATAAATTAGGACCTTATATAACTGGAAAATGTCTAGTCAACAGGAGGTTAACTAAACAAACGCCCAAAGAATCAACAGAAATATTCACGAGGGAAAGAACTTGTAAACCGCACCTAGTTTGAAAGGCTTCTATCGAATTCGAAACTACGTGAATGCAGAGCGGAGTACCCAATTCCGAAAGTCTACATGTTTCAAATTTCCACGAACGGTATGAGGCAAATAGTTCAAGGTCCAGCTTTGGTTTGAGTTCGATTCAAACGCAGATGCAATCTGTATGCTTCACACGAATTCCTGTGTTTGGCTAGTAATTAATTTTCTTTAACATCAGATATTCCCATTGTAGATTTATAATTATGGGCATTTTTGCTTTTAGAAACACCCAATTACAGTGACATTAAGAAAACCTTAATTGAAGTCAGGTTCATAACGACAATTAAGTCGGCGTTTTTAAACACCGTGAGCTCTTATAACTCGAAAGATTTTAACCATCCTTTTTTGATGTAAAAACAAACAAAAAATATTATATAAGTTTTGTCATTTTCAGCGAAATAACTTTTTTTGTACTATTTTTTAATGTATTTTAAGGCCATATTCTTTGACCTCCCAACGCTAGTTTTAAGCGTCATCCAACCTCCGCTAATACCCGTGACAGTCGCCGTCAATGATGATGTGATACTGTAATACTCATAGTGAAAATATTTACAGTACTACAACTATGTGACATGTGTGAATCGAAACGACATAGTGTAACATAATAATAATATAAGTGATTAATTTATAATCTGGCAAGCTCTAGCAAGCCATGTGTAAAGTAGACGGTAAATTTAGAAAATACACGGATGCGAGACTATCCCATCAATATTTAATACGAAACTCGTTAGAGATCCGCAGTCCTATAATGCGTATCAGGCGTACAATTTCATAAAAATTATGCAAACATGCTGATTTTCAAAATTTTTGAAATAAGGACTGTCCACAAAAAAAGTATTTAATTATACACGATGATCAGGGGTCGAACTAATTATGCAAATGACGCAAAAATAACGTACCTAATTTTGAATATAGGATAATGCTTTTATTTAAGCTTCCGTGCTGCATATTTCACAAAGTAATATAATAATCGCGAATAAATCCATTACATTTATACTGGATGAAAGATGTATTGATTGTATTTTGTAGTTGCACCCAGGGTATACGAATATACTTGCTGCTATCATAAAATTTGTGAGGCCTATATTAAAGGGTGTATCATTAATTATATTTTACTTAGCCATATTTCTTTATATTACATTTTTATATGAAAACATACATGTATTGTGTCTAATTACTGCTTTAATAAGGTACACATTTCATCCTAGAAACTCGACGTAAAGCATAAAAAATATTTCGGACAAGTAAAGAAAATTTATTACAAGAAAATTAACGTTTTGCGAAAAAGACGACATAACACACAAAAAAATCGTAATTTGAAAGACATGCTTTCATGTGCTTTTTAATGTCAAACATTTAGATATTGCCATAGCACTTATATTGCCCAAAAAAATGACCTGAATTTGTGAAAGGATACTTTAATGAGAATATGGTATGTAGCTTACGTGTATTTGACTTTGACATCTAATATAACTGTCATGGAGCATTTATATCCACACTGCTTTAACTATGGATCAAGCCCATGGTGTTTCATTAAGGCTTTTATATATGGCTGATTTTTATAGCTTCGCTGTTCTCGCACGCATAAGAAAGTGAATGGCATCTAAAACGTTGTGTAAAAATCCGATTTTATGTAAAACATAAAATCCACCACATTTTATTTGTGTATGCCTGATTGGGGAATCATGAAGACTCCGTTTAGACAATATACTCGGACAGCATCTTGACCTATTGCTTCTTAAAATAGTACCATGGAGTTGCTGAAATAGTCTTACATTCAGCTGTATAGGTTTGTCCGAAAAACGTTTGATAGGCAATATTTATAGCACGATAAAGCCTTGGAAAGTAGCCATACATTACATACACACCATACACTCAGAACATAGAAACGCAAAATAATACATATTTCAATAGTTAGACCAGGTCAAACTTGTATTTATAATAAATGATACAGTCTTTAATACTATTTGCGTTTTCTTTGGCTCTATATTTCTGATATATTGTGTTATCTCCAAAATGCATTTGAATGTTGGTCCTATGTTTAGTATATTTTGATCACAGCACGTACATGTTTTTGTCACGTATCTCCAAAAAGGGTAATTAATAACAATATTCTCGTAAATTCGACATTCAATTGTGTATTTTAAAACATTAGTAAAAGAACGACATTATGTACTCAACTTACTTATTTCAAATGACACTTTCGTTTAATTAAAGAGGTTGATAAATAATAAGTGGCAATTTTAGTAAAAATATTTTTGAAAACATTCTATAGGTGATTTAACGTCATCCACATTATTAGTACGATCACTGTACATGGTCAAGTTCATCTGTGTTATACAGGGTTACTTTTTCACCGTTACAATAAATATGTACCATATCATTGGTATAGATAGATAATAGATCACATTTATCAAATAAAATTTTAATTTTTTTATTAATTTACCCTTTATGCAAATGTAACATAATGGGCGCCATTCCCTGTAGCAACTTTGACTTACTTGACTTAATGTCCTATGTCCCCTAGATGGGGCAGAGGGCGTCCACAGTGCGTCGCCATCCCGAACGGTCTTGAGCTTCGCGCTTTACTTCGCTCCAGGTCATCCCTATCGCCTTCGCTTCTGTAGTGATCGTCCGCCGCCAGGTCTGCTTGGGGCGGCCACGTTTTCGCTTTACTTGGGGATTCCAGTCTAGGGCTTGCCTCGGTATATGGTCGGGGTCCCTTCGGAGCGTATGGCCAATCCAGTTCCATTTGCGGCGTTTGATCTGCTGGTCGATCGGAGTCTCACCACAGCGTTCCCATAGATCTGTGTTGGAGATTTTCTCGGGCCAGAACACGCCGAGAATGCGGCGAAGACAGCGGTTGATAAAGACCTGTAGCCGGTGCGAGATGTCTTTAGTGACCTTCCACGTCTCACATCCGTACAGCAACACGGATTTCACGTTGGACCGGAATACCTTGAGCTTAATTCTCCGAGTCAGTTTCCGCGATTGCCATACAGGACGGAGCTGTGCGAAGGTTGCTCTTCCTTTGGCGATCCTTGAAGCGATGTCTTCTTCGGTCCCTCCAGTTTCCGACACTACACTACCGAGGTACGTAAATTTGTGGACTGTCTCCACGCCCTCTGTGCCAATGAGCAACGGTACCGAACTGGTTGCTCCGCACCTCATGTCTTGGGTCTTCCTGGTGTTGATTTTAAGTCCCGTCTCCAAGGCCTCTCGCCGTAGGTCGTCCATTTTGGCTTGCATGTCGGCACGTGTGTGGCTCAATAGGCATAGGTCACCGGCATAGTCTAAGTCTTCCAGCACGTTGGACAGCCCCCACTCTATGCCGCGGCGCTTACTGTTGGTCTTGACCATGATGCCATCGAGAACGACAAGGAAGAGGAGAGGGGAAAGAAGACACCCCTGGCGTACACCCGCATGAACAGGTATGTCCTCCGAAATGAGACCGTCGTGAGTTACTCTACAGGAGTTCCTGTAGATGGTCTTAATCATGTTTGTAATCTTCTCGGGGACTCCAATTTCACGTAGCCGATCCCAGATATAGTTCCATCTCAAAGTGTCGAAGGCTTTTTCGAAATCCACAAAGGTCAGGTACATTTCCCTCTGCCATTCTGATGCCTGTTCGAGGATTATGCGCAAGGTGTTAATCTGGTCCGTACACGATCGATTGGGCCGGAAACCAGCCTGTTCTTTGCGGAGAAGAGGTTCTACGGCCCGCGAAAGTCTGTCCAGGATTATCCTGCAGAGCACCTTAGAAGGAATCGAGAGCAAAGTGATACCTCTCCAATTGCCACATTGACTAAGGTCTCCCTTCTTAAGTACAGTGATCAGAAGGCCATTGCTCCAGTCACCAGGCAACTCTTCGGCTGACCAGATGTTCCTCAGGAGAGGCGTCAGCGCGTTTGCAGCGGAAGGGATGTCGGCTTTCAGCATTTCCGCTGTGATAAGGTCTACTCCTGGGGCTTTTCCATTCTTCAGCGATCGGATGGCTTTTACTACCTCGTCAGCTGTAGGGGGAGACACATCTATGTCCAGGTTTTGTGCAGGCAAGCTGGCAGCACTTGCAAGCGTAACGGGGTCGTTCGGGACTTGGAAGATCTCCTCAAAGTGCTCCCACCAGCGTTGAAGCTGTCCCTCCGATGTCACAATAAACTGACCTGTTTTGTCCTTCAAAGGCTTCTTCTTCCTCTGGTTCCTATTACCGGCCAAGGTCTTCGTCGCCTTGTACATCTCCCTGAGATTACCGGAGTTGGCGGCGCGCTGGGCGCAGTCTGCGACCTCTTCAGCCCATACTCGACGGTTATGACGGGTACTTCGGTAGATTTTTCTACGGACTTGTCTGTATTGGCGCCTCAGATCTGTAGCAACTTTAGTCATTCGTATATTTTTCCATTAAATTTTTTATGTAAAGCTTATTTTTTAGTACAGATGGTGCATTTTCGCTAGTGCCAGAAGTGGTTCATTTTACGTCAGGTCGAAATCTTCGGAGGGCCATATGTATTGAAAAACGTACGATACACGTGCGGAAACGAAATTCGTAACTCGTGTCAATTTATCTCCACTCCTTTAAAACTTTTTTTTTCGCACTTGAATCGAAATTTACTATTCTCGGTATGTTTTGTAACAATTCGTATTATTTTCCATAATCTTTTTTAATCGATAGTATATTATTAGTAGTATTTTATTGATACTCATGCCTGCCTGCGACCACGGGTGTAACGTCATGCCCGAAACGTCAGGATATAGGACCCGTTTGTATTTAAAATATGAGTGATAATCGTGAAAGTTTAAATCAATATAGTGTGACTGCTTGCAAAACATTTCATAAAATAATTCAAATTCCAAAATAAATTGTGATTTCAAAAAATTATTGGATGATAACGAACTATTATGGACATAAAATTCTATTTTTAATAGATACGAGTAGGTACCATTCTTAATTATTTCACTATTTTCGTCATGTCAAAATGTGTCATGGTCTTATCACCAGTAGTCATCCTACTGTTTTTATCTATACTGTGTAATATGTTTGTTATTGTTTTGGTTTAATATATTGAATAACATAATTCTATTAATTTAGTCACTCACCACTTATGTTTATTCAGTCTCCGAAGCCCCAGTGACGATAACTTTTTTTTATGTGTTATCACACCAATCTTAAAGATAGTTTGGTTGACGACAGCGGTGCGCAAAATCGACGTACGTCCTCCCTCCAACAGGTCCCGATTGGGACTGAAAGATGACAGCAGGAGCGATCCGGGAGAATAATTTCACATATTTTGTAAGATGAAATATAATTCTTCCAATATTAATGATTTCTTCTCGTTAACCGTAGACACAGACTTTGACGTTTCTTCTGATATCTTTTTTTCTTGGTAAAGTTATGTAGTTTCTTGGCAAAATGAGTTTTCATGCAGACATTAGACCTATGTTTGGAATCGTTTTTTATAGGGCGAAGTTTGTTTAAAAACCTAATACTAATCAATGCGGGATAGATCAAGTTCTCAAATGTAACATATATAAGTTTTACTTCATAAGGAAGTAGTATTATTAAGAATACTGAAAAAAACAAACGGGAATTCTACGCTTACCTCGCCTTAATATAAAAACTAAATGTTATTCATAAAACTATTCATGAGGTAAGTGAGACTATTCTCCATAATGGCACCAACGCCGTTAAAAAGACCTTTTGTACTGAGTAACAATTAGAAAATATGTTTTTTTTAATTGGTAGTATTTCTGAAATTAGGAGATATTCAGAAAAAAATAAATGAAATTACTTATGGTTTGAAATGTTATTAGGAATACACTTAAAGTCGGGTTTGAACAGCCCACAGTGTATATTATTATTTATTATAATATCGCTTATAACATTTACACCAAAATCGAGTTTTTATTGAAAATTATGGTTATTTTTTATGTTTTTTTTTTTATTTTCGCGCTTCGGCTTTCCAAAGTAAAAAGCTCATATTCAAGTTACAATATCATCATTTAAATGTCTCGGGCTATGGAAATAGGTAGGAAATGAAATCTACCTAAAAGCCAGGATCCGGCTGAGTAAGGACTTCTCTGCAGACATTTGGTCGCGTTCGTCTAAGCTGTGATTTCGTAGGGATGGGCAACTTCTACCAAATTAGTTCATTTAGTATTTAGTAAACACTGCATGAACAACAAAGATATGGCCAGTTTATTTATAGGGAGATAATTAAAATAATAATAAATAAATATCTTGTGACATCTTACATAAATCAACCTAGTCCCACAATAAGCTCAATTAAGACTTGTGATGTGGGTACTAGGCGACGATATATACATATAATAGATAGATACATATAGATACTTAAATACATAAACAGCCATGACCAAGGGACAAATGTATGTGATAAATAAATACACAAATAAAGCCGTCGCCGGGATTCGAACCTGGAACCTCCAGTTTCGTAGGCAGGGTCACTACACTACTAACTAGGCTACGGAGGCTGACGAATAATGCATATGAATAATGCTTAGTGATATGGCATATGGTGGTATTTTATCCCTTATTCATGATTTAAACAAATCAATGATAAACATAGTGATATGACGATTATACATAGCTATGATGTTTATGTTGAACATAAATAAATAAATAAATAAATAAATATCTTGGGACATCTTACACAAATCGACCTAGTCCCACGGTAAGCTCAATTAAGGTTTGTGATGTGGGTACCAGGCGACGATATATATAATAGATAGATACATATAGATACTTAAATACATAGACAACCATGACCAAGGAACAAACATTTGTGATAAATAAATACACAAAGAATGCCCTCGCCGGGATTCGAACCCGGAACCTCCAGCTTCGTAGGCAGGGTCACTACCAACTAGGCTATGGAGGCTGACAAACTTACAAAATAGTAATGATAGCTTATAGAGAAAACAATCTAGTGAATTTCTACATTGATTTACTTATGTTGCCAGATATACAGCTTCATAATTATGTTACACATTGTGTCATGGATGCTGTAAGAAAAATACAGTTTACCTAAAAATAATCTGTACCTGTGGTTTGAGTCTCTTTAAAAAAAATACAAAAAGACTCAAAGATACCACAGGAGACCAAAAAGCTGGCAGCTACCTCGCTCAACAAATCAGCCTCGCGATTCGGTGGGGTAATGCTGCCAGCATCTTTGGTACCATGCCGCAGGAGGCGTTTTTAGATTTAGTTTAGGGTTCACCCTGTTGTGGCATAATTTTTTTATGAATAATTCTATACGGCATAATGTATGTAGTCATAATGGGCTTTGTGCAGAAACTGTTGTGGCATACTCAAGTTTGGCATAGTTCGTTATGGCAGATTTCGAATTGTCCGAATATTATATGTGCATAATTTTGATGCTCCTATTAATAATGAGGGATAATCTGGATGTGCATAAAAAGTATCGGCATAGTTTGTTTTAGCATACACTTCTGAGCGGAGTACTTTCTAGGTTGTTAAAAAAAAAATAACCTCGAAGACTAAGGCGGGAGCAAAGCTCCCGCCTTAGTCTTCTAACCTAACCTATACGTGTCGGATCTGCCCCGGAAGGTTTTGTTCGCTCGCTTCGCTCGCTCACGCAGAAATTTTCACCCTGACAACAAATTCTGCCTGACGAAAAATGCAAGATAAGTTTCGAACATGTGGCTATATGCCAAATAAAAAATATGCAAATCTAATTTCTGTCTTATAACATTCGGCGTAACCAATAATATGCCAAGATAAGGTAAACGGCCACTATTACGTGATAGTACGCTATTACGGTAGTTTTCACTTCCGCGCAAATAATAAGAAATCAGAATATCCTATGTTTAAATTATAAACGGGTAAAAAATCTTCGTTATTTAAGCTTTTTAACAAACGAAATTTCAAAATTATTATACCTACACTTTCTGCGATACGTCACTCGGAACAGTCAGTGTGCCGCGAACAGCTATTTGGTGTGCAAACGCCGAGCGTAGCCGTAAGGTTCACGCTCTCATTTGTTAAGCTCATAAAACGCTAAAGGTAAGTTCTTTTGATTTGAAATTTCTAGAGTGTTTCTTTGAGTTCTTTAACTATCGATTTGACACGGAAAAAGGTAATATTTAAACATAGAAGTTGCTAAAAATTGCTATTGATTGACTCACGGAATAAGGTGCACCTAATTTTTGGTATGTCCCTTATTTCGTGATACTACCGAAATAAGGGAATTCTTGACTTATTTTAATTGATTGTTTATTAATATAACAACTAAAGTAAATTGTATTGTAAATGAAAAACTAGATACTGTATTTACTTAAGTTTAATTTGAGCTAATTCCGGTATAGGTTTTTTTCACTTGAATTCTCATAAAACGAGTTTAAACCTTACCCAAGTTCACAGTTTTTAGGTAAATTCACATATTACTTACCAGCATAAATTTGGTTATGATTAGGTTTACTTTACTTATTGTTGCGTTTGTTTGTTACATTTAAGATTGTTTATAACTCACCTACGTAATTTATATATTAACTTATAAAAATAATCGCGGGAATTTCAAAAAGTCAGTATCACGAAATTAGGCACCAGTATTTATTACTTTTCCCTAATTTCGTGATAGTGTAAACTATAGTAGTGGGTAACAAACAGACATGTAAGTATCGTAAATTTACCGATAGAGAGACAGTAGGGTAGACCGAGGAGAATCGGATCACCTGGCGAATCGGATCAAGGTCAAAAATACCTATATTACTACATTAATGTTTTAAACATTTCTTCAAATTGAGCGCAATTCAGTTGAGCCACATTTCCTCGTAGGGTAGGCCGAGGAGAATCGGATCACCGGGCGAATCGGATCAAGGTCAAAAATACCCATATTATGATATTAGTGTTATGACATTTCGTCAAATTGAGCGCAATTAAAATGAGCCACATTTCCTCTCTTTGTCTTCGATCGTTTAATAAAATAATAGTTATTTATGTGGCTGGCGCATAACACGAGTGTTTTAATGCCTAATTATGTACAGTCACATACATAATCGTATACTTAATTACTTATGTTCTGATTTTCATTTAAGGTAGACCGAAGCGAATCGGATCAAGGTCCAAAATCTCTACGTATTTTTTTTAAATTAACGATTAAGGACAACGAGAGGAAGTGTTGCTCAACTGAAGTGTGCTATTGACCACACTTAGTATTTAAAAAAAATCTTCAAATTGTTGAAGAATCTTTTAAAATACTAAGGGTGCGTTTTACCAAATTTTGATTCTAAGAATAATGCTTACTCTGGGATAGTAATGTCAAAACTCCATAGTAATTTGTCACTAGTATCTGAGAGTAAGCGATATTCTTAGAATAAAAGTGTGGTAAACTCGAGCATTAGAGATTTTGGACCTTGAACCAATTCGCCCGCTGATCCGATTTACCCCGGTCTACCCTAATAAATGTTTATTTTGTTATCAATCAAAGAGAGGTTTTTTGTTTATTGTTTACTGTTCAAGTTTATTTAAGTTTGTTTTTAACCGCCTAAAGAGTATTATGGTATGCAAATCGGTAGATTTTATCTTTTTTAATTATTAAGAAATAAAAACTTTAAGCTGGATCTCATTTAACCATGTTGTTTCATTTAAATGATATCCGTATAGAATCTTAACTTAATCAAGTTCGTTAAAAATGACATTTTGTTAAAGAAACAATAGTCATTTACACTAAATATCTTTATCACGAAATAGGGGCCGCAAGTTCACGAAATTAGGAGCAGCGCCGAATTTTATCACGCAATAGGCAGCAAATAAGACGTTCACAATTAAATTAATATAATAAAAAAGTTTGAGCAAAATATATAAAATGTATGCATAAAGTAACTGTCAAAGAATCAATATAACATATTCAAAAGCTTTTGTAGTGGTATCTTGCTAGGATTTTTATTTAAAAATACACAAAGTCTCGAGACCCTTAACATACCGTAATAGGGGACATTTACCTTATTTTCGGGCCAAATAATGTTCGAAATATTGTTATTTATGCCAAGTGATGTTTCTGCCTCATTAAGATTATGCCAAAATAGATTATGCCAAGTCTGTTATGTCCTAAGCGTTTCGGACAAAATAAATTATGCCAGATAGAGGGAACCCTTAGTTTAGTTGTATATTTTTATTTATGATGTAGTTTTATAATAATTTTTTTTTTTTTTTATACCACGTCGGTGGCAAACAAGCATACGGCCCGCCTGATGGAAAGCAGTCACCGTAGCCTATGGGCGCCTGCAACCTCAGGGTGTCACATGCGCGTTGCCGACCCAATAAAAATAACGTTGGCACAACAAAGTGGCTCCACTCCACCTGATCGTAAGTGAAAAGTAGAGCCCAAATCGCGGCGGCAACGAACAGGAGACAATCAGTAACTTGTTAGTTGCCACCGCCTTGCTGGCCCGCTAGATGCTGGTAAATACACCGGCTGACCCCGAAACACGGCAAACACGAAGGTAAGTCATTTCACGGGCGTTTACACCGAATGTACGGTGGTAGCCAACCAGGCAACCAAAAGGGTTATAGTTTTAATTTTGTATATGTACAATATGTACATCACAAGCCTTAATTGAGCTTTCCGTGGGACTAGGTCGATTTGTGTAAGATGTCCTAAGATATTTATATTGATTTATTTATTAATTTAATCGTATAAATGTTTTCAATATTTTCAAATGAAAAAAAAAACATATTTTTTTTATCTGTACTTACTGATCAAATAGCATTTAGAAATATTCTGTATACGTCCGGTAGTACCTAAATAGTCCGTACCACGTATGTAATCTGTGCAAATTACATATCGTTGCCATCAAGAAAAATCGGAATTAAAAGGCAAGAAATTGCATTAAAAAGAGCGAATCAAGTAAGTAAGGCTAACCATTATTGGCGTTCGTTACCAATTTTTAGGTTTTAAATATTGACAAATCCGTGTTCACCTGCACACAATGGGATCCCGTATTAATCAGCCGCGGTATGTTAATTAATTATTTGCAAACAGTCCGATTGCAATGTCGATTGCACCGAATTAGCGGTAATCGAGTTTGGAACCGGCGAGGCGTTACACATTGTTGTATAAAAGTATTTTGTTGTAGAGAATGGTCAAAGGCGCCTAGCCTTGTAAGGGATTGCATATACCCGAGAAATTTGACCGGTGGTTGCTAAGACCGAGTGGCCGAGGGGTACAGGCATCAGCCGCGAAAGCTGAGTGCGTGGGTTCGATCCCCACCTCGGACATAGGTGATCTTGGTCGTTTTTCTTTGGTATATGACATCTAATATTTATAATTTAAAAAGTATTTTAATCAATTAATTGATTACGCTGTACTATGTCTTTGCAAGTATCGATAACGTTAGATTTTACTCGATACGTAAAGCAGGCCATCGCGCTCGCTCTAATATCTAAAACACTTAAAATTCAACATTATTTATAAATTTTTAGTTGGTAGTTTTTATACGTCAAAAACAGTAATAGATTTCTTATTTGAGATAACTATTTGAAAAAAGTTGAAATTAAATAATAAACGGTTAACTTGTTTTCTTATGAAGTACGATTTGCGCTTGACAACCCTGCAATGAATTTTGTTCTTTTATTTTATAAAGTAAAGTTTAAAGTAAAACATTTCTACAATACAAGGTGAAATTTTAAGGGTTGTTCTCAGTTTAAGGGCTTGGTCAGTACCGTTTTTCAATTAGGTAAAAGTTTAAACTCTTTTTAATTCTCCTAATCAATAAATAACAGTACACCATGTGATGAAATATAGACAAATCGCTCAAGCGCTTGCACATTTAAAATAGCATCACGTAGTGACATCTGTGAAAAAATTCCTACGTCATAACGTGATTTTATAAACTGAATTTTCTTATATGTAGGTATACATCGTAACTACATCAATTACTGCGTATCGCTACTGGTTTCAAATCAAATACTCTATCTAATGTGTACGTTTTGATGTTTGTCCAATGCCTAAGAACACCCAATAAAGCCTTTTGTAACTTGACTATTTCACTTATCGATAGTTCACAGTACAAACGATTTAGAACAGTGTCCCATCACTACGTCTCCATATCTCAAATGCTACATTTGGCGGCAATTGCACAGACTTTTACACTCCTTTGCCTCACGACCCACCATCAACCGTCAGCTTTAATTTCATAAGCACAAAGTCTAATTTCCAATGACCTCAAACTCGGAGTCTCGGCCACAATTTTTAGTGCATTCTGCGAAGAATCTAATCGTATGACAGTAAGATATATTTTCCTTTGATTCGAAGGTTTCTTGAAGTGCAGCTTTGGATGGGTCCCGTAGGTTAAAGTAATGAAGATGAAACGTCATTTCTGTATAAATTAAGCAAAGTTGGAATTGCGGTGGCATTCAAAAGTTTGAGATAAAAATTAAAGTCCGCCCATGAATTAAATTAAAAAGCGAGTAGACGATAATTTGCTTTACAAGGGATTACGAGGGGATTATTCATAAGTCCGTTATTATCGTATGTTAAGGACTTTTGTTTAATTTGATGTCTAAATTAGACGACTTTTTCAATTATTGTTCACACCGTCGCTTGCAAATTTAACAGACCATTTTAGAACTTAACAGTATTTTAATAAAGATCACAATTGCTCAGTTAAATATTGAGTTATCCTGTATACAGTCAGCCTCTATAGCCTAGTTGGTAGTGACCCTGCCTACGCAGCTGGTGGTTCCGGGTTCGCATCCCGGCGAGGGCATTATTTGTGTATTTATTTATCACAAATATTTATTCCTTGGTCATGGCTGTGTATATATTTACGTATCTATATGTAGCTATCTGTTATACATAATAATCATCGCCTGATACCCACATCACTAGCCTTAATTGAGATTACCGTGGGACTAGGTTGATGTGTGTAAGATGTCCCAAGATATTTATTTATTTATATGCATTTGTATCAACACAGGCTTATTTTGTACCATATTTTTTCGTTTTTGTAATACCTAAAAATAAACATAATTGTACAATGCACATATTATGTAACCCTACTGGGCGATTCACAAACTAACATATATTATTTGGTGCAACAGACACCCGCTACCAATTCTCAAAATCGAGATCAATCTGCGAACTTTGAATGCCAGCGGTAAAACTAAATTTGTCCGTACATCCAACAATGCACCAGCTACAAGCACTAGCAGCAAATGCTTCTCCCACTAAACTAATTTAACTGGGACAAGCGACCTTACTACGGATTACAGCCACACCGGAAGCGTGAGCTCGGCGTGCGTTGTATTGTATGAAATGTCATAGTAGATGACACATCGCTTGCGTGGCTAGACACTCGCGAGTTGCAAGCGGAGTGTGAACAAGTTTTGTGTGAGAATTTTGGGATTATTTATCAAAAATCTAATTGAGTGGTAAACAAAAGGTAGAAGGCAAGATGGACTGGAAAGATAGCTAGAAGGCATTGGATGCGGGCTACGGACGATTGCTACTTAGGCCACGCTTTAGTAGAGACCTGTGCCCAGCAGTGGACATCTATCAGTTGGTAATGATGATGAGTATGATGAATAAAATAACAATTTAAATATGATAGAATTTAAACTTTAAGAGGGGATTCTGGTTAAAGCTTTTTATTTTTAGCTATTCATACTAATTATCCATTACTTACTATACGTAATAAATAAAAACTTTGACTGTATCTACAAGTTAAAACTGCTGGTCCAACTTTGCTCAGATTTGGTATGAAGACAGTTAGATCAGACTTAGGGTAGTTTTCATGGGAAAAATCTTCTTTGTGTGTGCAGACGGAATCATGGGCACCAGCTAGTTTGTCATAATTATTATATATTTATATATTATGATGTTGCTATCGACTAGCAGAGAAACGTAGTAAGGGGTGCAGCTAACTCAATATAACGCTTGCTCTCAGCAATTTTCACCACAGATTCCTACATAGAATAGATGATAGAGAGAGCTTTTAAAAAATCAAGTGACAAACTAACCTAATAATAATATAGCCTGGTATTCCAAATGTGCCACTAAAAATGCGATGTGAAAGTGTTTCTGTGGGAGGTCAAAATGCTTTTTCATCACACTTGTTGTCTAAGCGCGCCATTGCTTGCATGCATAGCGGGAGTAATAAGTAGACAAGTGAAATTCCCTAGGGAGTAATAGAAACATTTAACAATAATATTTTGTCTTAAAACTTATTTTTTGTCGGCAAGTGTGATGAACAACATTGTATGCATCACGGTCGGTAAGCGGAATACTAGCTCAAGTCATTAAAAGCCCTCCGCCGACGGCGTCGGTCTTCTAACACTCTCGTTAGTAATTCCGTACTTACCTCCCTTGATGCACAATGTACTATTAAAAGAGTGAAATAATACAGACAATACAGGTGTAATATTTCATAGAAAATACTGCAAACGGGCTGATATCAAAGAGAGTTTTCAAATATTTACAGCAATTTTATGTAATTTTGGTCGTGTGGTGACGTCAGTAAGAATACATTTGTCACCACCCCAACTCCTCCTGCGGGTATCGTAAAAGTCGACTAAGGGATTGAAATGTCACTGACCATTATTTGATAAAAGATTGATGATGGGCAGCAGCGTCATCATAGTGGACACATTACTGCGATCGCCAATCCGCTTGCCCAGCGTGGAGATTATGGGCATTTACCTCCTAATGCGTCTATCTATACGCATAGTTGGATGCCGTTTTGCAATTATGCGTCAACCCACATCCATTTTGCAATAAAATGTCAACTTTAATTAGTCATTTATAGAATTGACTTTTAATTGACAAATTGATGTGGCTTGACACATTATTGCAAAATAGCATCCAGTTAATAGGAGAGGTTTACGTCCAGCAGTACTATCATAGGCTGATGATTATAATTGTAATTTTCATGAATGAATATTACAATCCAAAAAAAACAGTCCTGAGATTGATAAACAAATTTAGGCAATATTTTATTATTTTAAAAAAGAAAGTACCCAACCTATTACCAAACCGCGATTAGAATGGGATTCGAAAGTACTGTTGACACAACAGAGTATAAGTCAATCTAGAATATATTCGTAGATATATTCACAGTTTAACTGCAGAGACTTACGGACAATAGATTAATGAATCATCACTACATCTATAAACAACTATTTTCTACGTTTATGTTGTGTCATTTGTTGTGTCAACACCAACAGTACTTTCGAATCCCTTTCTGATTCCGGTTTGATACTACAAGCTCTTCTATCATGATTAGTGTGTGCCATAACTATCAAAAAATCAAAATTTCAATTTAAATGCTAATAAACTGTGCGTTTTATGGGTGACCTAGGAAAACCATGGCAACGAGTGACATAAATCCTGCATTCACGCTAACTTTATTATCCGGAACCAGCTAACACAATAAAACCAATTTATATCACAGATTCATATTCCAATATTAATTTAATGCTATTACTAGTACGTGATATTTTCCTTTATTTCTCTTTCGTGATGGGAAAGACACGCAAATTATAGAAGCGGATACATATGTACAAGTAATATACAGGGTGATCAATTCAAATGGGTCAGTATGGAGGTTTTGGAAACCATAATAGCAAAATCTTGTCTTAGTAACCATGACGTCGATTTTAATAACAATAAAAACTGCATTCATACACTTACAAAAAAACGTATACTCAGACCAGGAATCGAACCTAAAGTTTGAGAAAAAAATAATAATCTTTATTTTTCCTTCGGATATCGGTTGTACATTACATTAATTACTCTTACATCGTAAATGTTCCCAAGACAAGAAACATGATATCTAAAACTAATAATTAGGGTCTCACCAAACCAATCGACGCGGAGTCGGCTTTCGCCGAGTGTTTTACACCACACTATTCGCATTTAGCCGATCGACCGTCTCCGCGGTTGAACACCTGCGTTAAGCAGTCTCACCCTCCTTACGGCCGTAGAAACGCTCGATCGGCTGCGATTTGCTACCGTAACAGTTGTAAAGCGGCGATCGGCTCTCCCGTGCTCCGTCCTGCCGTCGAGACGTCAGACAGCACGCGTACAGCCGCTGAGTCCGACGAACAGATAGATAGGACAGCGGGTGATCGGCAATCGTAAATCTCATTTTTGGAGACTAGTTGTTAGTAACTAGTTTGAAATTGAACAGACGAGTATGATTACGACAGTATTACTTCGTGTTGTCAGATCTATTGCAGATTTTAATGTGGGTAATAATTCAAATGAATAAATACAAACGCATCAGTAGCTACTTCGGCCGTCATCGGCTCTTTTCGGCCGTCGTCAGCTATGTTCGGCCGTCGAAGACGCTGAACGGCTTCCGCCAGCTCTGACCGGTCCTTATCGTAGGTACTCGGCCGTGATCGGAGCCGTTCAACTCTTTCCGGCAGCGTACGGCGGTATTAGGAGATTTAGGAATGCGAACGTGTGCGTTAGGCTGCAAACGGGGTCGTACGAATGCGAACAGCTTTACGGCAAAACGCCGTTTTCCCGTCGAAACACGTCGTTTCGCGTGGGCCGAGCCGATTTACGATGTCCTCGCTCTTATTGCGTTGACATAAAGCTTTTTCCGTACGCGATTAGCCGAAACGGCGCGGACTAGTTTGGTGAGACCCTTAGAGTTCAATATCTATTGACGGATCCTCAGGCACTAAAAAAACTGGGCGAGTATAGCCGTGTCTCTTTTATTTACACGGGAGTGCGTATCTTTTGTTCGTGTTTATAGCCGATAGTTCATAGCTTAGTAGCTCGCGGTGAGACCAGTGCCTTATCAAACACATGCGAACGGTTAAATCTAAACGAACTCCACAAACAAAATAGTATTAAGGCCAGCCATACACCTATATTTTCTTACGTAAGTTATAGGAACGGCCCTATACTAAGTAATTAGATAGTGATATTCACCTCTCATTCCTTAGTATAGCTCAGTCCCTATAACTTACGTAAGAACTTACAGGAGTACGAGCGCTCAATGACACAGAACACCAATATATAATATACAGGGTGTAATCGTTAAGTGTGGCCAGGCCATAATTCCGTAAATATAACAGATATCAGAAAACATCCAACTGATATCGAAAGTGCGTTACCCAACGAGTAAAATTGCATTAATAACGATTTCTAAATAGATGGAGTAATATTAAAAGTACTAAGTTAAAACGCTCCCATACATTTAGTATGACGACTAGCCTTAAAAAATGTCGGGTGTCATAACAGATAAAACTGTTAGAGATTCGTTATTTGTACGAATACATTGTAATAAAATAATAATATTACCGTTTATGAAATAATTAATGTAACATTTATTCTAAAATAAACGGTTACGTTGAATGAACGGTTACGTACTAAATACCTATATGGAAAGGTTTGAAGTTAATATTTGAGATATTTCTGATTTTATTTCAAAAAAGTTATTAGTGTAGTTTTACTCGTTGGATATCGTACTTTCAATTTCAGTTAGAAGTTTTCTGGTATGCTATATTTACGGAATTATGGCCTGGCAACACTTAACGATTACACCTTGTAGATGTAGGCGATAATAATAATAATACAAACTACAAACGTATACGAGTTCATTCGTACTTTTCCGCGGTCATTCGTACAGCTTCAGTTGAAAACTCGGCCCTTTACCAACGCCGGTGAAACCCGCAAAGGTGTGTTTGCGAGGTGTGGTCACACTTCACAGGGACTTGCGGGGTCCGACTAAATACAACTGTTTAACTGGACCTTAATTAACTGGTGTAAAACTAATTTTATACTAGAGACAAACTACGCTTGAAAGTTTTGTAATCTTTTTTATTTATTTTATCTACAGGAATATCATAATTTCCCTGTTATGTATTCAGAAGCGGTAATGTAATGACCTATATTAAGAGACCAGTGTCTGTGGCTGTATCATAATGTTAACATTAAAGTACAGGCAGAGTACAGTGCATCATAATGTTGACATTAAAGTATCGTCGTCATGATATTAATTTTAACATTATGAAGTCAACTTCTTTTTGTTGTTTTTTTTTTCAATAAATATTTATTGTAGGATATCCTTACTCAAATTGAGTGATTTCAACTGATTTGAATTTTTATATTTAGAGGTAATTACTTAGTGGATATCAATGAAAATAAAGGTAAATTGTCATTCTAAACTAATGATATGGATGTAGATAAAGTTATGTATGTGACTGTACATAATTAGGCATTAAACACTCGTGTGATCTTATTATAAAACTCGCCTACGGCTCGTTTCATAAACCACACTCATGTTTAATGCCTCTTATTATGCGCCAGCCACATAAATAACTATTATGGCATAGCACATTTTACATAATGTTTTTTTTATGTGACGAAAGTAAACAACTGAGCTCTCAGCCTACCCGATGAAAAGCGGGAACCGAGGCCCATGGACATAGTGACCAAAAAATCGCCTATGCGCTGCCTACCCTGAGGACTTAGATGGATTGCCTCTATGCCAGTACTTACACCGGCTGTCTTACCCCCAAACCAGAACACAGTACTAACTATTTAGCGGCAGGTTTACTAGACTAGGCCACCCGCCCGTCTTGGCCTGTAAAAGTGCTATAAAGCCATTCGTAGCTTGTTTTATTTGCGATGGAATCACTAAGCAGTTTAAGGGGCCACGCATGCAGATCGCTTTTTATTGGAAAACGAGGCCATAGTGGCAGCGATAAGCGTAGGCGTCAGAATATAGAGTAATCGTAGGCTGTATGGAATCCAAATGGTAATATTTAAGTTCATAGGCCTCTGGAAAAAGACGGTTCGGTGATAGAAAGCATACCCTTATGTACGTAGATAGTTCCACGAGAGTTGAGGTCACGCACACATCAACATGTCATGGACACACACTGGAATGTGAATTCGTTATTTTTTCGTACTGACAGCAAACCCAATTGCAAAAAGTCTGTTCAAGGAATTTGCTTCAATTTTCGACTTAAGTCATTCATTAATTCACTACATTTTTTGCAATTATTACTTATGTGTGTGCAATCAATCATTCACCTCAACTCTGGTGAAATTATATAGGTCCATAGGTCTTCATAGCCATCAACGGCGATGCGGGATCCCGTAAAACTTACAGTGCTGTAACAATCATCTACAACAGATGCTGTGGCCAATGATGATGATGATGACATGAAAATTTGTCTCTTTTTCTTTCTTTTTAAAAACGAAATCAGTGTCATCGATGACAAAGGCAATTTCAATTTTCTAAGTTTGACGTATGACCTCTAATGGTACCACTTTAAAATACGATTTTCCCATTATTTTGTTTGGAAATTTGAAATATATTGGTTTTCTTTCCATGCTACAATAAACTGTTTCCGCTCCCTTAATGGCCCCACCCGCATAACTCTATCGCCAATCGGAGCGGAATAAAACGCTCTTTATGGCCACCGCCTTATCACCGCCAACATCTCCACTACTTTCCAACTTTTATCGTCGCATCACTTGTAAAGTATGCAATAAAATGCTTTTACGCGTTCTGCTTTATGTACCCTTAAAGGGTTTTAAAACGACATTTTTAGAGTTAAAGCTCTTTATCAAATCTAGAGTATCTATCTTAATCACAATCACAAACCGCAAACACAAGTAGCTAAATCATTCTACCTATTTCGATGCCTCTCGTGAACAACGTTACAATACAAAATACTACCTACCTACCTAATACCTTGTGAAATCCGTGTTGTAACAGTTTTCAGTTACAACACGGATTTCACAAGGTACTTAAAAAAGGATACAGTTTTTATATCGTTGCTTATCATGAAGAACGCTGTATTCCAAAATAGTAGGGGGAATACTCAAAGAAACGGACGCGTTATGGAACGGAGACTACAATGGTGCATTATCTATGGTCATCAGTGTTGCCAATGACAAAAAAAAAATGTTCGTTCAGATTTTTTAAAGAGATCAATAGTGTCAGTTCCATAACGCGTCCATTTAATTGCGTATTCCCCCTACGCACCTGCCATTAAAATTCTTGTACTTCATTGTCAGAATTCAAATTACGACAAGATAGTGCCTTGAGATGCAGCGTTGTCTTGATAAGCGTGGATGTTTAATCAAATTACAACAATGTATTACGTATATATTGGATTGCGGCGTTATTCGTGATCATCAGCCGTGATACAGCAGTGATTAGCCGTAACAGCCGTATGGCTATGACGGCAGTAAGAATGCATTTGTCACCACCCCAACTCTTCCCGCGGATGTCGTAGGAGTTGACTAAGGGATTGGAGTGTCACTGGCAATTCTTTGATAGAATATTGATGATGGGCAGCAGCATCATCATATTGGACACATTGTGGCGATTATGGGCATTTACCTCCTAATGCATCTATAACCATAGTTAATAGGAGAGGCCTACGCCCAGCAGTGGACGGAGATAGGCTGATGTACGAAATATAAGGGACACCCTATTGTTGGATGCCAGAAATTGCTTTTAACCGATGTCTACCCATTTTGTGAATAACATAGTTGCAGAATAAACGTCCAAGTAAGTTGTGGCATGCGTCGGGCTCAAAGGCATAAAGGAGGAATGCCGGGTCGCGGGTTCGGTTCCCGGCAGAGGTTTTGGCGGTTTTTAGCGTAAAGGAAAGTGGGACAGTTATGCTTTGGATATTATCTGGCATGTACAGTCGCCTTCAGATACATCCTAGCGTCCGGAGTGCTCAAAATTTCAAATCTATCTCAACACGCTTTTAAAAGATAGAGGCGTGTTCAGATATTTTTGAGCACTATGATATACATATTGACGATGTTAACATTTCTGCGTTTTATGATTGGGTCAAAATGATTTTCGTTGTCTTATTTTGTGTCCCTAAAAAACGTGACGCAGTGGAGATTTTTGTATGGAATGATGTTTTGTTTTAAATTTCTGATGTATGGATTAAAATCTAGCGTGAAAAAGAAATACAAGTGCACCGGATTTTTTTTATATACTGAGTCGAAACAGAAACCAAAAGCGTGATAGAGTGGTATGAAACAAGACAACGAAAAGAATTTTAACCCGATTGCATCCAAACTAAAGAACATTATCATTGTTCACTAAATCAAAGTTTACTTATGGAATTTAGGGCGTAGGAATTGAAATCAGCAAATTAAAGAAAGTTTTGTGTTAGCACTAAATTCTTAAGCAATTTATTTAATTATAATTAATGTGTAATGATTCATTTATGAGCATTTTACGTATGAGCGTAGCGCGGATTAACATTAGTTTGACAGATAACAATCTGTCAAACTAATGCTAATTTGAGTTAGGCCCCAAGGTCATTACTTTACTCACTAGTGATTAAAATGCTTTGTACTTCCAAGTATTAAAGAATAAACGAGCGGGCTAGTAAGGGGAAAAAGTAATAAAAAGAGCTGTTAACCAAATTTTATAAAATAAACTATTTTGTGTGTAAAGCTTAACTCTGTGTTTTAAAAAAAATAATTAGTTGAGTTCATATATTTTTGAGCAATAGAATAGAATATAATATCTAGATATGTAAAACAGCTATATTGCTCAAAAATATCTGAGAATATATTACATGTATTACATATTATTATCTAGATATGTAAAATGGCTGCTATTTATTTTATCTTGCCTATGTGTAGAAAACAATTTAGCTGAATCGTTCAATTGTTTTTCAGTAGCCAATAACAAACTTGTTTACTACCAACAAAACAAAAAAGTGGATTTAATTGCTTGGAAAATGGTGACTCGACAAACATGTCGCCAGCGGAAAGACGGCCCTGTGTAGTGGCGATAAGGCTCAATTTGCAGAGGATTAGGGCAAATGATTTATGATATATCGTTAAGTTGAAGTGATTAATTCACTTTTCCGGTTGGCATAAGGTGTAAGCGGAAGCGATTTAGGGGTAAGTAAAAAAACAAATTTATTAATAAAAATACCGCAAAAATTCAAGTTTTTTTACACATGCTAAGTATATAAAATACGTCAGTAACCCGGTTCGATAACATTTTAACAAGCTAAGTCACTAAAGATTTTTTTGTCCATTTGATGTCTATCAATCAAGTGTGATAAGACTAAAACAACAGTAACAAAATCGTTTCCGCGTTTATCATTGCGTAACGGTAAAAACCGGGTTAAAAAAAAATCTCTTCAAATAGACTGAATTCGTCAAACTTTAAACGATATTTTTAACCTCAAATTTGGTGACAAATCCGCTGTTAAAATTGTTTCTCTTTTCTTAAGGGCACATTATTGTTATTTAATCAAATTTAACCATTACATTATCATAAGCCTTTAAAACAAAAAAATAAAGCTACTTTATGGATATATCTTTGGACGCTTTGTTTACATTCTTCGCAATGGCTGTATAATGGCGACTTTAAGGGTATTTCTCATTTAGATTTATGAATTACCACAGCAGCCATGTAGAGAAACTTAACGTTACCTAAATTTAATTTTCTATATTTTTTACATCTGAACCGAAAGCTTGACGCAGAGGCTACCACGCATATAAGCATCAAACTGTTAGACTGCCTAGAAAACCTTATAATTCAAACATGATCGTGACTCGTGACACATCTGTTAAACTAAATAAGAAATACTTTATTGAAGTGTTTCTCATTCCCCTCTCGTAATAATCATCAGTCAGCCTCCGTAGCCTAGTTGGTAGTGACCCTGCTTACGAAGCTGGAGGTTCCGGGTTTGAATCTCGGCGAGGGGATTATTTGTGTATTTATTTATCAGTTTATCACAAATATTTGTTCCTTGGTCATGGCTGTCTATGTATTTAAGTATCTATATGTATCTATCTATTATATATATCGTCGCCTGGTACCCACATCACAAACCTAAATTGAGCTTACAGTGGGACTAGGTCGATTTGTGTAATGACATTTATTTCAATTATTTAATAAGTAATAACATTTCCGCTCATCTCTCGCCCCGTGGACCGCAGCATCAGGAACGATCACAGCATCAAGAACGATGGTCGTCGAAAATTAAATTTTCCCGATTATTTATTGAGCCATCCATCGGTAACATCTGTCATAGAGTTTACGGGTTGTTGATTCTATATCATTAATTAAACACGTAGGTAATGTAGAAAATGAAATATTACCATTTATCGTAATTGTCAGATTTTACATCGCTTAAGGCTAAGCCACCATGATGTGATGGTCTCCGCTCTGTCATTTAATTCGTATGTCGGTATGTCTGTCTGTTTATCTGTCACCAGACTGTATTTTGGAAACAGTGATAGTTAGACAGTTGAAAATTTCACAGATGCTGTATATCTGCTGCCGCTATAATAAAAAATACTACAAAGCACAATTAAATTGATATTTAACTTTCCCGTACAACAAACAACAAGCACATTTTTTTTAATATATTGATAATGGTGCGCAACCCTTCGTGCGCGAGTTCGACTCGCACTTGGCCGGTTTTGTCTCTAATAAACAGGAAAAACATTAACATTTTTAACAAACGCATAGTTTTATCGAAGTATTACGAAAATGAGCCCTTAAAACTTAAGTAGATAATCCGCCTGAAATATAATGACATGAAGGAATATTTTAGTTGAAGTGGCAATGGGCAGGCCACATTCCTGGCTGATGGAGTCGAAAAGTGCTCGATTGGGGACCACGATATAGCAAATGCAGTGTAGGATGTCCACTCACAAGATGGACAGACGACCTTATGAAGATCGATCGCCGGGAGACGCTGGATGCAGTGTACTTCCAACCGGCGTATGTGTAGGTCCAAAGGGGAGGCCTAGATTCAACAGTGGACCTCTGACGATAGTTTCATATTTCAAGTTACTTCGTATAATGTTAATGTGAAATAACTCAAATTGTTTTATGAAATATCTTTGAGGTGTGTGTTTTCGTTTTTTTTTTGTATAGTCGAGTTCATAAATATGTATAGTTGTATACAATTGTGAACGTTATCCCAATAGATTAAGTAAAAATTTGTACACATAATATGAACTCAACTGTATGTTCTTCGCAAGTTGATAAGGCACTTTGACATATCTCAGATTGCTAAGTCATAAAAGATAAATTATGATTTAACAACCGTATGACGACTTTGCGACTTTTATGTTCCAACTTTTATATGCGTTCGGCGGACTGTAAAATACGGATTTGGAGCTGTTTTATTTTAAGCTATAAAGTTCATATAATAATCGTGAGAAATAGCTCGAAAGAGTTTAACGGTTCAAATATTTTAATGGTGTTTAAAAGGAAGTTAATCCTTTTAATATCCTATAATATTTTAAATTTAATTAACAATGGTATTATGACTAGTGATCGTTATCAACGTTAACTTTCCCTGGCAATGGCAAAACGATCATAAACAACTAAGATAATACTTCTTCTGCTTAAATACTTAATTATTAAACTTTGTTACTTTATAGGGTGCTGTTCCACTGATACGGAGCGGAGCGGAACTGTGGGAGTACCTTTTTTTTTATTTGCAAAATTGGAATTTTCAAAATGATTTCCACTCAGACTCGCAACCTCTTTCGATCCTGGTAGGAAAAAGTTTTTGTCTCCAGGTTTTTTCCATTCCATTATCATTTTTTCATACCTTATGTACGGCGGTAACGGAGTAGAACGGAAAAGTTCGAAAAACGTGTCGCTATACGATAATGTCAAAAGCCATGTCCCCAGGACCTTCTCTAATTTGGGAAGCACATCTTTTATTTAAGAAAAAAAAAGGTCAATTGTCATTGTCATAAACAGTTTTTTATGTCAATCAATTTTTAATACCATTTATCACTATTAAAAGCTCCTTAGTAACCATAGATCAACCATAACACCTAGTTACCTTGTGTACGTAAACACTAGATATAACATAGATATATTATAATTAAACTATGCCGAAGCAATCAGTGTCCCAATCAAGACATCACGCATGGTTACACACTGTACTTGTGCATAGTAGAGTTGCGGTCAATTTCGGCGATATTTTGCCAATTTCGGCCAATCATTAGCGGTTATGTATAACCATTCGGCCAAGTAATTTCTGCCCCAATTCAGATATAGTTGAAACCGATTTAGGCGTAGTGGTATTCCATTAAGTATGCATTATTATTGAGAAGTTTAATATTCAGTAGAATGTCGGTAATAATTGGTGGTTTGGTTATTCTATTTAATGGCTAAATAGTATTCTAATCATGACGACATTCATTCTGCTTTGAATACAGTCGAGATGGTTTCAGTAAGTAATGTTTGGCTAAGTTGATCATTGACTAAATGTGCAAATAACCAGTGTCGCAACAAAAATCAAAATATAAGTTATTAAGTATTATTTGTAGTTTTACGAATATGAGTTTTTTTTTTGGTTTATGTCTGAAGTTTGAACTTACAAATATTACAATTAGACTATCAGTAGCCTTCACTCTAGGTCTAGCCTATATCCTGAGTTAACTATTGTAGATTTACCCTACATTTTTAACAGACTTTCCATTTCCAAAAGGAGGAAATAGGTACCAAATTCAACTATTTCTTTATAACATATTAGTTTTAATAATACTTGACGGCCCCCGACCCCGCGGCAGACTAAAGAAGTGATACCTAGATGTCGTGAAGGCTGACATGAGTGTAAATGGGCTTACAGTAGAAGATGCCCAGGATCACGCAAAGTGGAGGAAATGTAGCAGGAAAGCGGACCCTAGCAGAGGCCGTTAGGTACGCTAGGTAAAAGAAGAAGTTTTAACAATAATTGATCACTGTCTGCAAAACTATGGTCATTTTAAGTTACCGCCTTTGTCTGATTGTCGGAATCGGAATTCACAAGTTGTCTATAAATAAAATTTCGGCGAAACGGTGACATCACTAGTCAGAAGCTAGGCATACGCGATGCGTTAACGTGGCGTTATCGCATGATCGCATCTCGTATGTTAATGGACATGGAGCCGATTAAAGGAGGACAGATTACTATCTGAGGCTGTTGAATTGTGTATAGGGTAGGGCGGGATTCTGGGATTGAAGGGAAAAATGGTGCACAGCAGTATGTAACACAAATTATAGTTTTTATGAGTGTATGTTGTTGTTGTTGTGATTTGTCTTAGCATTAAGTACTCTTATGTATTGTACTAACATAGTTTATAATGTATTAATTTTAAGTCTACTAACAAAATAGAGAGTAGAATCTAATATACATATATTTAGATATTTGTGCAAGATGTCCCAAGATATTTATACCTACATGTATTTACTGTAAGTCATATATTTATTAAGTAGTTATAATGACAAACAATAATAAAATAGCATAAATCAAAAAACATCGTTGAACACTAATTCCATAGAAAAATATTTATAATTATATTAAAAACATGACATGAAAAAAATAAACAATAATTGAGCCCAAGTACTCCTCTTAGCAAATAATTTTGAATATTAGATAAGAAGTACGATAGTCTGTATATTTTTATTTATATCTGTGTATTGTTTATAAACCCGCAGCTTCGTGCAGTCGACTACAAAGACTATGTATCCATATTTTAACCTCATCATCATCATATCAGCCGAAAGACGTCCACTGCTGGACATAGGCCTCCCCCAAAATTGCCGTTGCGTTATAATAAGGTGAAAAAAGGAAACATCTTCTTGTAGTCTACTTAACCTAACTAGGTTTGATCATACTATGCTACACTCATTTTGCAGTTAACATCATAGTTTGTTGTCATTTTGAATCATTTTGAATTAAAATACCATATCCTTAGCGGATATAGCCACCAAATGAAAACGCCATAATCGGCTTTCGGCACAAATTCCATAATTCCAAACTCAGCGTAACAACATTACCTCAAATTCATAATCATCCTAGTTACAGGTAAATTGACTAACCTGGACCCTTACCACGGGTTTGCAATGTTATTCATGAGCGAGAAAATTATAATTTATCTCTTTGCAGGACGTTTCCAGAGTCACTAACTAGTAAGTACAATGTCAGTACGTCATTTAATAATATTTTGTCTTAAAACTTATTTTTTTGTCGGCAAGTGTGATGAAAAACTTTGTATGCATCACGGTCGGTAAGCGGAATACTAACTCGAGTCATTAAATCTAGCACTCTCGTTGGTGATTCCGTACTTACCTCCCTTGATACACAATGTACTATTTATTGTTGGATATTATGATAGTAAATCTAAAGACTAATGGTATGGGTACTGACCCCCCAACCACCCTTTCGTATCAGATGAGACAATTTGGGCTAGCCCACGGCTACCAATTACGCTTTGAAGTTCCGGTCAATTGGTAATAATTTCTTAAATTACGCCGTAATGGGGTTACGACAATTTCTTGCAGATTTCGCGGTGGAATGGTTTACTTGAGCATTAATAGGCCGGTGAGGTAATAGCTAGAGGTTAATTTTAGAGAAATAAATTAGGTATTATTTTTGCTAGAGTTTTAGTAGGGCCTTGATATATTTAAGACACTTAAAGTTGTTGCTGTATTGTCAACTCACACGATATAGCAAATTTTACTTTAGTAACTTGTCTTTCATTCAATTACGACGATGATTATAGACAAAGTTATACCCTATGAACAGTACAGAATAAGAACACATTGAAAAATTGTGAAATCATTTTGGCCGTGTTCGATTTTTAAACTTCACCGTTCCCAATATTGAACGGTAAAATTATAGCTCTCAATGCTGCCATATTTAGAACGCGTCCTAAGGCACCGTGTAAAAGTTGCCAGTAAATTTTTCGTATAATTTCGCCGCAGGAAGTGTTGCCAGTCGTAAATAAAACGTAATGGCCTTATAGACGGTTTGGTACCGAACTAAAGATCTTTTCGGGGTATTGGGTGAGAAAATTAAATTTTTGTAGGGCATAGGCTAAGTTGGGGCAATTTTCTTGTTTGACTAATAGTTTTGTGGCGAAATTGCGTGGAATGTAGTTATTTATTATTTTTGGTTGACTTATGTTCGGGTACTTTCACGTTCGTTTCAAAAATCTCTACGGTAAAGGCAGTTGAGTGTGGAGCTGGTATAAAAATGGTTAGTTTAAATGGACTCAATAATAGTTTAACACATTTGTAAACAAATTAATGACACACCGCTTCATATAGTCCTTAGTCAGGGTTAGATTGATTTAAGCTTTCACGATTATCACTCTTCCCGCGGGAGTCGTAATAGTCGACTAAGGGATTGAAGTGTCACTGACCATTCTTTGATTTGATTGATGACAGCAGGGTCATCAACATCATAGTGGACACAATACTGCGATCGCTTGCCCAGCGTGGTGATTATAGGCATTTACCCCCAAATATGTCTATACGCATAGTTAGTAGGAGAGGCCTACGTCCAGCAGTGGACTGAGATAGGCTGACGATGTGGTTATCACTCATATTTTAACGACAAACGGGTCGTAATCGCGTAACGTTACTTACGTTTAATATTATCCTGACGTTTCGGGCACAACGTTACACCCGTGGTCGGAGGCAGAAGTGATTCGGATGTGTGCCGTCAAGCAAAACATAGCGCTTTCATATGTATTTACGAATATTTCTACCATTATTGTGTTTAATGTTACCAATGTTTACAAATAAACCATTTGATTGATTTGCTCTAAAATTATTAAAATAAACAACACTACATTACTTTTTAAAGTAATAAAAATAACTACGCATGTTGAGTGCGCAAAATATTTTTTTGAAGTTTAAATTTAATCTCCAACAAGGGTAACCACAAAGTTGCGGACAATCCTATTAACCGGTTGCTGATTACAATCAGCCGATTACGGTTAGCTGTCAGTGTTATTAACTGTGGACTAACAGGTAAACTTTAAATCAACTTCAGTTTAACAAGCCCCTACAGTGTGGGTCAATAGAAAAAGAAAAAAAGGTAAACAAACCTGCAAACCTGAATTACCGTCGTAACCACATACTTTCCAAACACAATCTTGATACTATCCACAACTTAGAACCTTAAACCTTGTGTTCACATACATTTTTAGTTAAAATATCTGATATTTATTAATAATTAAGCACAAAGAAATCTTCGGACGTGTTTTACGATATTATGTCAAGGGCTAGTCGAGATTTTTTACTCATCGAAATTTATCTTGTCTATGAAAAAACTAACATTTGTAGTGATGGACATAAAACAGTTTTATTCCGTTATCGATTCGGTTTTATTCGATCGATTGTTTTAGTCACGCGATTTTCTTATTTTTTTCTTTGAAATTACGAGTATACCCAACAATATACAAAAATGATTGTTCGTGAGTCATTTTGGAAACTATTGATGTGTACCAGTACCTACAACGTTAAGCGGCATAATTCGCGGACTTCGTGGCGGAGTTTAATATCGGATACGTGAGTATGTGGCTTAACCATGACTGCCAGAAGTGGCGGTAAATTGAGAAAAACTAAAGACGGGTATTTTTAAAAAATGCTACTTTTTCGTGTTATTACGTGTTTTGTGTATTATTATATTCTTCTGATATTTACTTTATTACGGCTTAGCTTTTATATTTGGACTCCGATAATTGTAATTTGATTGGATTTTTGCAACTGGTTAAACTATGACTTGGCTATTTTATATATGGATGGACTAAGATAAACATTGTGATTTCGTTACACTTTTGCTACAGAATAACGCAACTTGACTTAGCTATTTACGGGCCTCATTTCCCACACTATTACCTAATACTTACTTATACAGTGTGTGTCTTTCATAACGACATTGCTTTTAAGGGGTGAAAGTACAAGTCTTAATGAACTGAAATTAGCATATTTAGTTAAAGTATTTAAAAAAGCCAAGTTGCCAATGGCTATCGCTCAGTAGCGTATTTTAGTTTTCCGTCTTTGTCATTCTTTCTTATAAGTGCGACAGAGACGATTAAGCGCTAGGTAATTTTGTGTTAACTAAGAAGGCGGAATCAGATAATCGTTTTGTTTATGTACCGATTGAAAACTTCACATTGATTGAGTTGAAGTGTCAAGATAACATCAAGTTTGTTGATCAACAGACTTTCCTAATAAATTTAATAAAAATGATTGAATTATGTAGGTAATGTGATTTCTAAGAAGTGATAATGTATGTGCAGTGATTTTTGATATCAGTTCAGTGAATAATACTATTCAAAATGTGCTGGCTAAGACAGTAAGACACAGAAAGAATTGTTGATGTAAATTTGTTGTGCTAGTGTAGTCCAAATCTCGCATGTTTTAAATTGTAGTATTTTCTAGTAATGGATAATTCAGTAAATAAGTTAACGTCGGCAACAGTTCGCAGTTACTTTAATGATTTGATCGAATTAAAATGAAAACGAAACTAGCTTTTCCTCTCAGAAACGTCCAATAAATGTTTGCATTACATTGCTGCTCAAGATTTTTATAAAAATTAATTACTCTTAAATAATAAAGGCAATCATTATATTCTTTTACTAAAATGGTTAACAACAAACAATCTATCGTTACTTAAAAGCAATGTCGCTATGAAAGATACACACTGTATTGAGTTCGTAATTATTTCGCGAAGGATATATTTGGTCGATTAAAGTTAATACTATTCCCATCGGTCCCATCACTATTTTCATAGACAACAAATGCGATTGCCGGTCCGCCATATTTGTTTACCTTTTTTTTCTTTTTCTATTGACCCACATTTTACATTGGTGAACAAATAAAAATTACTGTGTAACCACAAAGTTGCGGACAGTCCCATCAACCGGTTAACCGTCTCCAACCGGGTGTAGCCGTAAGTCGATTACCGAGTAGACGATTCTACCACCACAGTATTGAATTGACAATTTCAAACATATTCAAGAGCTGAAACTACAATATGGAAATGAAAAAACATACTTGTAAACGACCGCGTTTGACATGGCATTCGAACCCGAAACCTCTAGATTGCCAGTCGAACGTGCTACCACTTATGGATTTCCATAATTATAGTTAGAATAAAAGTAATTTAGACCTCGGTAAAAAATTAACAACGTACGTTTGTTTTACAATACATTGATTGAAAATACCAATACGAGCTACTATTTATTGCAGATACAACATACATAATGAGTTACATAATCTATTGTTCCTTTCATATTCGAAAGTAAAAATAAAAATTATTCCAATAGTGAGTATAATATATCAATAAAAAATTCAAAGCCTACTCCGACACAATGTCATAAGCAGACCGAAATGGTTAATGATTTACCAATATTCTTTCGGAATCCCATCTCCCTTTGTGAACAGAAAAGACAAATTTCAATCTGAATCTGTATAAAATCCCCGTTTTAAACAAAAATGTCATGGAAGAATCTCACACAAATAATTTAGTAGTGCAACGGTAAATTGGACTACCAAATTATTCAAAAACCGGCCAAGTGCGAGTCGGACTCGCGCGCGAAGGGTTCCGTACCATTATCAATTTATTATTAAAAAAATACAGTTAAATCAACCTACCTCAAAAACTATAGGAGATAATTTAATCAAACCAAAAATCGTTGATAGAGTTTATTAATGTGCATAACATATATTTTTTTTAGAATTTTATATCGCGTAGTTTAAAAAATTGAGGGGGGGGGGACACATTTTTCAGACTTTGAGAGCTGATATCTCGAAAACTATTTGCTTAAATAAAAATTAGATGTATAAACCTTCATATCATTTTCAAAGACCTTTCTATTAATACCCCACACGCTTATATACAACTAAAAAATTTTTTCTATCCCTCAGGTACATGTATGGAAGGCCCCCACCCCAATGGTTTTTTTTTACAATTTAGTATCATATTCCTGTAGCGGTTTATACAACACATATCCTTACCAAATTTAGTTACTGTAGCATTTATAGTTTCCGAGTAAATCGGCTGTGACAGACGGACAGACGGACAGACGGACACGACGAATCTATAAGGGTTCCGTTTTTGCCATTTTGGCTACGGAACCCTAACAAAAAAGTAACCTCAGGGAGACCAAGTCGGGTGGATATTCCCGGATATCGACTGAGTATACCCGGGTATGTAAGTTGATTACCGTCAACCGGGTATTGGACTAATTGTTGAAATTACAGCACCGGTATGACAAGTGAGAAGCGAAGTGGAGATATGGCATATTTCAGTAACATAAAGACCGAAAGTCGCACAAACCTAAGATGGCATTATAATGCGTTACCAGTTTCAGCCAGTTTTGTGTGTTAGACAGAATTTCTAACAGAGGTAGAGGTAATATTTTGAATGTATTTCAAATATTGTTGAAGTTTACTATTAATACAGTATTAATTATGTAGAATGCCTGGCGGAATATTACGCAGATGCCAAAGTGTACAGGTATTATAAAAATTATTCCTTGGAGTTTAGCCAAGGTGCAATTGAAAAAAAAAAAAAATGAAATGACAGGCTCCAAAGAAAATAAAACAAGATCCATACCATTTCTTTAATAGACGATCGATAACTGTGTTATTTGCCTATTGCCAAGTTAATAAATAATAAAATTGTCTTCAGATCAATAAAATATATGCCTAACCAAAATACACGAACAGTGCTTTCTCAGTTTCTAATACCTAAACCTTGATAAACCCTACATAGACTACAATGTTATCAATAAACACAGCTACAATACAAACTCTAAGATGCTATCTTCCTCACCCTCTTTCAGCCCAGACAAGAGTGAAAGAGAAAGCATTAATTTACCAGCTAGTGTAGTCTGTGGTAATGATAAAGTGGCAATTAGGAAGGAATTGGCTGCATAAATAACAGATTAAGATCCAGCCGCAGACCTTATTAGCTTGGACAACGGGATGGAATTTACTATTGGTTACTTGGAAATTCGGACGGCACGACTGCAGTTTATGCAATGCAATGCTTGTTTACTATGTTGCTTTTGTGCTGTTTACCTATTATAGTACCTTTACCTACAGACTTAAAATTATTCGTGATGATAGTACTGTCGCCATTCTGATATAATGAAAGAGCCAAGATCCTAGGGTCAGGGTACACACAAACATCTAAGCAGACCATGATGATATGACCAGTGATCGGTTTTTTGGATTCCCCCGGCGGGTCTCCTATAGTAACTTGAAAAATAAACTTATTATTTATACGTATCTCCATGCAATTTGCCAAGTTACTGTTCATAATGTAATATAATAGTACTCATTTTTTTTTATAGTCACACCCGTCATTTTTTATACGCGAAATCCTGCGAGGGGTGAATCCAAAAAACCGATCACTGGATATGACAGACCATTATGGCCATACTATTATACTAAAATTATATTTCACGCAAGTTACTTACGTTTTAAGTCGAAAAATGCTCGACATGTTTTGCTCCGTACATGAGCTTCTTCAAGAGCCAATCGCCATGGCTTCGCGACGAAGCGTGAAATATAATTTTAGTATGAATGAGTTTGACGAGAGTTTTGTGTCATTCTCTTAATTGGTCTTCAGATTACGTCACCGAGGATTCGGTTAAGTTGGGGAAGTGAAAAATCATCTAAATGAATCTGACTGATGAAAGTGCAACCGCACCAATGCTGCTCAAGAAACGGTGATGATACGGAATCACCATGACGCTGACGCATCAAATTCGTAACGTTTTTGCCGCATGTCCCCCAGACTGCTGCTGCTTAAAATACGTAGACGATACGGAATCGCATTGAGACATTGTATCCAAACAATTTTTTTTGAATACCACCAGACCTCTGCTAAAATCATACAATACAATACAATACAATACAATAACTCTTTATTGCACCTCAAAGACAATTACAAAACAAATAATAAAAGTACATGTTTGAAAGAGGTAAACAAAAGGCGGTCTTATCGCTAAAGAGCGATCTCTTCCAGACAACCTTTGGGTAGAGGAGATAAGAAAGTAAAAGTTGATAGTAGGTGGTGCAAAAACTGAGAAAATAGTCTGATGGCTAAGGAATGTAAAAATAAACACAAAATGCAAATACATATATATATATATATATAAATAGATACACATAGAAATACATATACATATTATAAAAATACAGATACCTACATTACATAGTGAAACTACGAGAAATAATTAGTTTAAGTCAATTGGAATGAAAGGAGAAAATAAATAAAGAATTCAAAACTAAGGAAGTGACAGATAATGTTTCTTAAGTAATGATTTGAAGGATGCAATCGATTCGGCACGTCTTAATTCAATAGGGAGTGAGTTCCATAGTCGAACAGCTCGAAAGGTGAACGATGAGTTATAAAATTTGGAAGAGGATGGCGGTACAGTCAGAAGCAAGTTTTGTGAGGATCGGAGAGAACTGAGGTAGCTAAAACGCTCCTTAAGATATCGAGGGGTTGCAGGGTTAAAAAGAATATTATAGAGAAGGGAAAGAATGTGGAAGTTACGACGAAAGCGGATAGAGAGCCACTTGAGTTGTGAACGGAAATTGGAAACGTGGTCATATTTGCGTAACCCAAAAATGAACCTTATGCAGAGATTTTGAATACGCTCAAGTTTACTCAGTTGCTCCTCGGTAAGGTCAAGGTAGGATATATCAGCGTAATCAAGAATTGGAAGAAGTAGTGTTTGTGCTAGCGCAGTTTTAGTGGCAATAGGTAGAAAATTACGTAGTCGTCTAAGAGACCCCCACCGCAGCGAACATCCTCCTGCTCACCTCACTCACTTGTGGAACCCAAGATAACGAACGGTCGATGATTAAACCTAGGTTTTTTACTTTGTCCGAAAAAGGTACCAGGATCCCATCGAAGAGAACAGGTGGGAGATTGGCGTAGTCAACTTTTGGTATGAACTTATTACTTCCAATGATAATGACTTGCGTCTTAGAAGGATTAACCGTCAGACCATACCTTCGACTCCAGTCAGAAATGCGAACCAGGTCAGCATTCGTGCTGTCAATGACCGAAGGGAGCTCACTTATCCCACCCTGTGAATATATCTGAAGATCATCGGCATAGAGGTGATAACAAGAAGAAAGATTAATGGTGATGGAATTAATGAAGATAGAAAATAATAGAGGGGAGAGCACGCCGCCTTGCGGAACACCGGCCAGAGTGCTACACCAAGAAGAATGTGAAGTATCTACTTTAATTCTTTGCCGACGACCATTGAGGTAGCTATGAAGCCAGCCAATCACTGCGCTAGATACTTTAAGAGAGCTTAAGATGGCAAGCAATATATCAAAATCAACAGAATTAAAAGCGTTACTGAAGTCCAGAAGGGTTAAGACGGTTAACTTTCTATTATTCAAGCCTAATCGGATGTCGTCTGTGATTCTAACTAAAGCTGTGGTAGTACTGTGGCCAGAACGAAACCCCGACTGAAACTGATTCAACAGGTTGTTTCTGTTTAAGTATGAAGCTAATTGTTGATGCACTAGTCGCTCCAGAACTTTGGATAGATAAGGGAGAATGGAGATTGGGCGATAGTCAGAGAAGGAGCCAGGATTGGACTTTTTAGGAAGAGGGATAATATTAGCATCTTTCCACAAGGAAGGGAACGTACTAGACGACAAAGAGAAATTTAATATGCCTGTAATGATGGGAACTAAAATATCAAGGAGAGGGACTATCATGGCACGACTAATGCAATCAACACCGACAGCATTCGAGGTGATGCCCAGTAGGCTCTTCCTAACCTCAGCGTCAGTGAAATCTCACCAATCATCTGACGAATCATCTGACGTTCACAACATCATTTGATGTTTCAGACTTTGATTAGTATTGGTAAAGACTGGAGTCGTTTGAGACCTTCATTCTAAGACTCGACTCAGTTTTAAAGACTACTATCATGTAGTCAAAACTTGATTTATTTTACAATGGTATAAAGACTCGAGTTCTTCAAGAAAACTCGCTAGATTTGTGTTTTGAAATTAAGGTTTTTCTATAAACAGTGGTATTTATTATCCTATTGAATTCAAATAAAGATTGAACAAAAAAAGCTTATTATTTGTATTTATATTATGCTTATTTTGTATCATTTTATAATTTTTGGACCGACATTAAAAATGAGTGAAATGAGTCTTCATATTAGGACTTGAGCTTTATGTGCAGGACTAGTAAGCCTAAAAGAAGGGCTCGACTCGCGACTTAAAAGACTCCGTGGTCTTTTGAGCTTGATAGTCAAGTAAAAACGAATTCCAAAATGGGACTTAATGAACTCGAGTCTTTACTAACACTAACTTTGATACACATAATACAGAAGAGAACTAACCTGATAGCCATACTCTTGGCCTTCAAATGATGCCACCGCTGGTTCATCTCATCCAGCCTCCGCTGCAGCATGACCGCGTCTTCTTGCGAGGATAAGGAGCCCAGCAGCCGGCGACCCGTGCCGGTGAGCGACGCGTATACATCCCGGTGGGTCTCGATCTCGGATTGGAGGTCCTGGAGACAAGGAGATGATTGGTTAAAGGCTAGTTTTGTAATGAGGAATTGCATGTAATAGAATAGAAATAGAAGAATAGAAAATGATTTATTGAGCCTTGAGCCTAAGGTACAGCACCAAAACACGAACCAACAAACACACGCACAACAGAAACAAAAAAAAAAAGAGAAAAAATCTAACAATACATATGTTGGTGCTGTCATAGTGGCTGTAAATGGACTCTACTCAGCATATGCTCTGACATACCTAGGCATGTTATAGCGCTGGTCTTCCGTAGAGCCCAGGGCCAAGAAAAAGCACAAACAGCACAATTACAACTGTAATATGTACTCGAGTTTGACTGGCGTCTGATAAGACCTAGCCATGTCAGTGGGAGCTCGGTCAATGAGATCGCATGACAGTGTTTCGAATTTTGAATTTGAAGAATGTAATTGGTAAATTTTGCTCAGCTCCGCTCCGCTCCGCGTCAGTGGAAACGCAGCCTTTCTGATTCTTCTCAGGACAGTGGTGTAGGGTTAGAACTAGTAGTTTTTAGGTACCGGTAGTTATTTTTCGTTGTTATTGTGTCAGACGATTTGAAAATGCTTATATTGATAGGCTTACTTGGATGAAGAATAGTTTGACTTTAACTTTGACTGAGAGGCGAAATCTGAGTAGGTATATGAGCTCGAGGAAGAGAAGGATTCAGCTCGAAATATGAGCTCCGAATCGTTTCTAGGACGTTGGTGAACAAGTTATTTTATCTTTTTAATCATTTTAATACGTTGTTGTCCATCTTTTGTCGCTCAGAGTCAGTATGACATGTATAAATATTTTTAATATTATTCAACGTAAAATCGATAAAATAAAATAATTACAGTGTAAACTCTTTATAACGTTTTCCTTTATAACGATAACCTCCCTATAACGTTGAAGTGAGTACAACTTGGTTGGTTTGCGTTAAAACCCACATATTGAAACACTCTTTATAGCGATACGCCATTCTCTATTACGAAGAAATGTGTGAAATATTTTTAGACAGTAAATATTTATTATCGGTAACAAGACTTTGAAGCTCGGAAACATCCTTGGTCGGTCTAGCTTTTGTTATCCTTAATTGCCTTGAACACGTGTAGTATGACCCATTGTTTTCTCGAAAGTGATAGGCTTCGACCAAACATACTTGGTACCATCGTAGTATCAGTCTTGTTAATTTGGTTGTTTTTTTTTGTTCTCTCCGTATAATGATACTCTATAACGATAAAAAATGCTCAGTCCCTTGAGTTTCGTTATAAAGAGTTTACACTGTATATTAAAATATAGGTTCCGGGTTCGAATTCTGGAAAGGGCACTGTTTGGGTATTAATTTATCACAAAATGTTTGTTCCTTGGCCAAGGTAGTCTATGTTTTTAAGTATACCGTTGCTTGGTTACCCACATCATAAGCCTTAATTGAGCTTACCGTGGGACTAGGTCGATTTAAGGAAGATGTCCCAAGATATCTATTATTTATTTATTATACACAACATAATGCCCCACAAACATATTTCATCATCATCAGCCTATCGCAGTCCACTGCTGGACATAGGCCTCCCTAATTTCACGCCACCCAAACATATCTACAAGGCTACAATAAAATAAAACATTACACATCTCGATACCTGTTTCCATTCCAACACGATTTAATCTAATATTTTCCCGTTGAAATACTAACTTGAACCTACGAAACACTTCAAAGAAAACAGAACAACAATAAAGTACTCGTACATTTTCAAAGAAAAATGCCAGCGCAAAACTACCGCCTGTCATCCCGAAACCCACAGCATGACGTTCTCCATTCATGAGGACAAATTTCAATCCATCTGCTTCCAGAGCCCGTAAAAAGCCGGAATAACTCAGTCCACAATAATAGTTGTCGGCATTTTGTTTGTGCCATAAGTGCGCTATCCGTTTTGGCCGACTGTCTGCCTGGGTTGAGAGGGAAAACGAGCGTTTAAACGTGACGCTTATTTCAGTAAAGAAATAGTAGGTACCGTAAACTGGGGTTACTTTGAACGTTGGGGTTACATTGATAAAAACTTCTTTTATTTTTTAATCGCGAATATCTTCCGTTACCAAACGCATCTGTATATATTTTTTTAAGTCTGACAAGAACGATAGTTATCCTTATTAATTGTTTAGACACTTTAAATGAGTACGGTCGTTAGAATAGCGTATCACGTGTTTATATTTACGTATACTTTTTGCTATTTTTCGTGTATAAAATAACTTCTAAACTAACAATAAGGTTAGTGGAGTAAACGGTTCTTAATCACAATTAACTTGTCACAATTGTGTTTAGGTATACAAATATAACGTTTTGGGGTCTTCAATTCAAACTATGTACTTATAACAATTGTTTTTATTCAATGGGGTGTCTTTGATCACCTACATGGGGTCACATTGATCAGAATCTTACGTATAGTTGGTTATGGTATGTCTATCCATTTGACTGTTTATTTTATAAGAAGATTGTTCTCTCTTCGATGATTGATTTTTGTTTTAATAAAGTTGGATACTGAAGTTTTTTTTATAATATATCGGGGTTACTTTGATCACAAATATTTGATCAAAATAACCCCAAAACGACGTAAATTGCTGTAACTTTTGATACTGCGAACGGATTTATTTATTTTCTTAGGAGAAATTACTCCTGTAATTGGGCGATTTGGGCTCTACTTTTCACTTACGATCAGGTGGAGTGGAGCCACTTTGTTGTGCCAACATAAAAAAAAAAAAAGGTTTACATTCAATTACCCTAAAAAAACATAAGGTATCAAAGTAACCCCAATGTCAGTTTAACTTTGATCACGTTTTATTTTTCTATCTTCATACATTTTATAAGTATCGATTCAATTTTTTTTACCGAGAAAGATAACAAAAAGTTGATGTTACTATTTTATTTTTAGATTTTTTTACGCCTAATTTTAGAAGATATTGAAGTTTAAACTTTAAAATTGATCAATGTAACCCCAGTTTACGGTACGCGGTAATAAGTTTAGTTACTTCTTTCGAGTAGGTATCAGATGTTCGTTTCGAAATGTAGATTTGGCGATGGTCTAATTCTTTATTATCATCATCATCAGCCTATAATGGTCCACTGCTGGACGTAGGCCTCTCCTATTAACTATGCCTATAAACGCATTAGGAGGTAAATGCCCATAATCGCCACACTGGGCAAGCGGATTGGCGATCGCAGGAATGTGTCCTCTATGATGACGCTGCTGCCCATCATTAATATTTTATTAAATAATGGTCAGGTGACACTTCAATCCCTTAGTCGACTCTTACGACACCCTCAGTGTCCTCTTTGTCGTATCCACAAATAACTAGAATTTAGTGAAATAACACATTTTTATAACTTTTCAAAATACATGTATGGTTAAAAACGTGATTACCAACTTTTAATTAACTCAAATTGTTTGTTAAGGGGACTAGTACCTACCAAAATTGCTCCAAGACAATAATGTTGTAAAATATTGCTCACATTACCTTGGTCACATAAAATTACACAACAAACTGACATTATTTATTTGTTTCTGTATCACTGTCGCTTCCTTTTACTTTGATGATAATAGTGCTAAATCCAATAAACAATTTCGTCAAGGTTTTGACAACAAAATGAACAATTTTAAATGATCTAATAAGAAAATCGTTCATTTCATTGGTCGTTCATTCCCGTAAAGGAAGGTGCAAACGTGGCGTAGATTGTAGATATACCGCCTAGCCTAGTTTCTGTTTCAAATAAAACGCGGCGTTTTTTCCTTCCAGTCAGTAAACCGTGTAGTGACATAACAAGTAATATAAATCACGGCCGCGGACAAAGGGAAGGTTTAAAACGGCAAATATTTGGCGAATGCCCCCGTTTGCCCCTTTGCCCCCGACAGCCCCATTGTGATTGTGTTCTTAAACAACGCAATTTGTCCGTATGTCTGTATATCGTTTATTTAATAGGCTGTAAGATTAACAAAAGGATACAAAGGGAAAGGTTTTATTTAATCAATTGGTACAAATTGGTGGTAAGTAATATATTTTTATGTGTTTAGGAATTCGTGTTATTTTTTTACATACGAGAAAAGGGTTGATAAACGGGTATTTTACGAGTACCTTTTATCTTGAATGTTACATGTTAGTAACGCGTAATAAGCGCGTAATACACGTAATAAAAGGTACTCGTAGACTACTAGTAGTACACTAAGTAAGACTCGTACACTAAATATAGTATACATAACATAAGGTAAACTCACAAATGCTGCAACCTTTATGTCCAATAGATTGAATTGAAACCCATCTTTTACTTCTGTCATAATGAAATGACTTAAGATGAGGTGCCATCTAGGTAATTATGACTCGTAAATTTACTTTACTATAATATTCATTATTATAATTAAAATTCATAATTAACCTTTTCAATAGCAAACGATACCGAACCTTCTTCAAATGTTTTGTATTTCAAAACTTATCTAGTGCCGTATATACAATCATAACTAAGGAACAAATACTCCACTACCGAGTACTATCCATAAAACGTATCAAACGCTTCCAAAAAACCCTTCCCCAATAAATAGGTCCATATGTTACCCTCACATATAACGAAGACGAATATGGGGCATACATCCATGCATGTGTATCAAACTGATCGGCTGTCGAAAAGATGTATAGGAAGTATTCGTTCCCATTTTTATGGGGTTTTGTTTATGGATGAATAAAGAATTTAAAAAGATGTATTACGAGTAAGTTGTGGACGTGTTTGGACAGGTTTCAATCGAAATTTCATACAATAATTATGATAAATTCGGAGTGTCTATGATTTAGAACGTTATGGACATGTGTTGTGTATAACTGTAGGAAAAACTTTGTAGATATACCCAAGATCAAGGCAGACCGTACCGGCAAAATCATAAATAGACCTAGGATTTATTATTTTGTACTTACCTATTGCAGTTTTGTTTTATCTCTTCAGTCAGATAGTAGTAAATAATTATATATATTTACTTCTTTACATACTTCGATTCTACTCTTAATCGTGTATTTTACGATTCAAATTAGTGAAAATATCCAATTTTTTCCGTTTTTGATTATTATAAACTTTTCTTTTGTAAGAAAGCCATCGAGATTAGAAAACAGTGAGGGAATAAGCGATATGTACAAGAGGAACACTACTAAGAAAAGTTGAATAGAAATGACATATTATTAGTTGCTATCGTACCTACTTTGCAGTAAAACTTATTCTGTAATAACTCAATAAAAAACAATAGTTATTACTTCAGAAAGTTCTCAAACAATACTCAATTATTAACATCTGTCTCGAGAGATTTATTGTGGAGATTCACTTCTGTACTGCCATCTTACAAAGACTATTTTAACAGAATGTTAACGATGGCCATAATAATAATGTACAAGTACAATAAAGTAAAATTATATATAGTTCGGGAAATATTATTTGACCGACTCTTATCTCACCTACGACCTTTTGCTTTGCGTCATTAACAATAGAAAAGTGTTCTACTGCTGATTGTCTAGTAAGTGTTAACGCAAAACAAAAGGTCGTAAGTAAGATAACAGTCGGTCAAATTATATTTCTCGAACTATATTTAGGTAATGGTGGTAATACGAAATTCGATCGTTACACGAAACGTGATTCGTTGATTTCGTAGAGTGGGGGATAGAACAGCGAATGCTCTTTTGGTCTGCATGTACCTTAACTAGATTTAGAATTTGACACGACAAAGTAATATTTTTTAAGAATAAACGATTTTATCGTATCGTATCGTATCGACATGGACTTGGGATCAGAATTGACGACCTAGTGCCTATTTCTCAAAAGCCTGTAACTTGTAATTAGTGATGGGTCGTTCCCAACAATAAGAATACATTTGTCGCCACCACAACTCCTCCTGCGGGTGTAGTAAGAGTCGACTAAGGGATTGAAGTAGCAGTGACCATTATTTGATAAAATATTGATGATGGGCAGCAGCGTCATCATAGTGGACACATTACTGCGATCGCCAATCCGCTTGCACAGCGTGGGGATTATGGGAATTTACCTCCTAATGCGTCTATACGTACGCATATGAATAGGAGAAGCCTACGTCCAGCAGTGGACTGAGAGAGGCTGATGACGTATGACGTCAGTTACCGGGAACGACCCATCACTACTTGTAATTTGAAGCATAGCTCTCAGTTCATTGACAGGTGTTAAAGGCCTATTAAGACAGCTTGTTTGTCAAAGATCCGGTGGAGTATTTTACTGTCATTATTTTCTTTTAAAAAGCCGTATAACATTAAGATATATTTACTCTCACATCACGCTTCCCATTCGAGATCAATGTCAAACTACAAACGAGGCAGTGAGCAATCTGTGCCAAATTGTCGCCTCCGCATACGATCCCGATTCTATGGCAGGCCCAGGTGTACGTTAACCAGGCGGGTCGTATCGTTAAATTGATACACCTTAAGTCCGTGGCTTAAGCGAGACCCTCTCCCGTAATGGAGCTGCTTCAGGTGTATTTCCGGACTTGTTTAGAAAGCTGCAAAAAGACGTATACAATATGAAATTTGTATGGAGATACGTCGTTTTGGATAAGGATAACGTGTATGTGTATCCAGTAATCTGCGGTACACCGTTAACACCTACCTCTGTAAGCCAAGAAGCTGTGTCAATGTAGAATGTATAACGATCATGCGGGCTTTGTATGAAAATGGGAGTGATAAGAATTACTGGGAATCTTTCTGAACTTACGGTGGAAGAAAATAAAATTATTTTATTATTTTGATTTGTGTTCTCTCACAGATGTCATATATACCATAGATCAAACAAACGTATCTACTTAGCATGTCCAATGAACTCAGTAAAATCTACTGAGTTGTCCGTCTTTGGTTTGCAGCTTTCGGGCGTCAAATTTTGTAAGTTGAAGTGAACAATAACATTAATAATGCCTCCTTAAGTAATATTAATTGCAACAACACAAAAAAATATAAATACTCAAGGGCCTGAGACATATTTAAAATCATAGGCAAGTAACAACTTCAGTACAAAATCTGACACGCTCGGCCGCCATACAAATAAATGAACTTCTTTCTTCTATCCAAATGTAATTCTGTGTGTTCTCTAGAGGTAACGTAAGTAAAAGTGTAAGTGTAAGGGTCGTGTAAATTCGACAGTGGACAACACATTTCAATAATTGCGCAGAAAACAGAATTCCTCTTTAACGTAAATCACGTATCAAGTAGGTATTATTTATTTATTTCACGTGTACCTATACTACTTTTGAAGTTCGACAGCTAATGATTAATAATTAACAATAATTATATTGGGGATCACCCTATATGGAGCAAATTGATGTCATCAGCACGAAAATTACGGGCCCTGGTCATTAGGGTGAGGATAAATATTCGAAATTTGCGGATTTCGAAGTTCGCGGTAGGGCGGTTTTGTTAATGCTAGGACATGTTTAGTATCACCCTTTATTTTCATACCAATGGCATATTTTTGACGTCACACTGAAAATAGGCTGATTACAAATGGTTTACAAATAGTTTAGCACTCCGAATCGCTAAACTGAAGTGGCAGTGGGCGTGGCACATTGCGCGTAGAACCGATGGCCGTTGGGGCGACAAGATTCTCGAGTGGCGGCCACGTACCGGAAGGATGATCAAATAGTTTTATTTATGTTTCACGTATCAAGTAAGTATTATTGATTACACGAGTAAATATACTACTTTTGAAGTTACGAGTATTTGTGCATGATTAAAATGATTGACGACTAATGATTAATAATTAACGTTAAAACTATTTGGGATCACTCTAAATGGAGCGTGACGTCAAATTGATGTCATCAACATAACGCATAGAGAAAAATCCTCGAAACTTACGATTTGCGATTTTCGCGGTAGTAGGCCAGGCTTAGCACCCACAAGCAAAACCTCTGTAAATCGAGCCCTAACATCAATTACGTCGATGACGTCTCCATTATCTGTGTATGCTCAGGCTGTGCTGAGGTCCGCCATTTTGTCGTTTGCTCAGGCCCGGTAGGTATTCTAACCTTTTGTATACGTTTGTTGGCGATTTGAAGGGCTATGTAATAAAAATTGGCGAGGTTATTGTTGTTTTAGGCAATTATTATTTTACGGTGCAATAAAAATAAAATTTAGGCAAATATTAAAAACACGATTTTTTTATCAATTACACGAAAAAAAATCGGGCATAGGCAAGTCAAAACATGCTCAGTGTAGGGTTCCGTAGTTATTCAAAACGGCTGGAGCGATTATGTTTGAAATAGTTTTATTTTAAAGTATTCCATAAGCCCACTATTATTTTTTTTCATATATTTTGTACCCACGGATCAAAAAATGGAGGAGGGACACATTATTTTTATTCTGTAGCGGCAAGAATATTGAATGTGGTTACCAGCTGTCATTCTTATTTTACATAGGAATAAAGCTCAACCAAAATTTCAAAGCAAATGAGTGGTTAGAAAAAACTTTCTCCTAGGACCTATATTATTTTTAGACCTAGGCTCTCTGTCGAGCGTAGTGACACGTGAGTTTAACCGTTTTTATAAGAATTATAAGCCTATTTCACGTTTAATATCAATCGGACATAAAAAAAAATCACAAACGCAAATCCATCAAATTCATTATCCGGTAAAACCTTAAAAACCGTTCCGTTTCGTTCCGCGCAGTAATTGTTATTCCATTTGTACCGAATTTTCATTAATACCAGAAACAAATGAATTTGCCCGTATCAGTGAGATTGGGTTTTTGTGATCCAATTGTTTATTGCTTTACTAGTAGGTATCATTTGTTTTTTAAATTATAGTAGATTACGGGTTGAATTTCGACGCGAAGCTACACTACAGTCAAGTGCAAAAATAAGAATCGAAAGAATTCGCTTAGTCGAAAGAATGTTACGACGTTCTTATTAGACAAAATTATGCCGCGGCCACGACATTGGTCTAAGGCGACCGGCTTAGTGGAAAACCATACGGGCGAGAAGGAGTACCCATATCGGCATCTCGTTCCAACTCATGGATTCACTCGCCGCTGGTCGCCTTAGACCAATGTCGTGGCCAGGCTATTAGAGTGCACTGGGACATATTTTTGAACATTTTTGTATACACCTTATTTTGTCTTTGACTGTACAACGCGCACGCCACGCACACGCACACGCACACGCATGCACGTGCTGAATACGCATCCGGTGTGACTCGGCCATTAATGATTTAACAAACTGAAAGCACCGTCTAACCTCAGCCAAGTAATAGTATTTTATGCAACGAGAGGTCAAAAGATGTGAGTGGCATGGGTAACAATTTAAAGGTGCATTCAGACCAAACGAGCATTCGCTGTTCTATCCGCCACTCTACGAAATCAACGAATCACGTTTTGTGTAGCGTTTGAATTTCGTAGAGTAGGGGGTTAGAATTGCGAATGCTCGTTTGGTCTGCATGCACCTTAAGGCGTAACCGAATATTGTTATTAAAGACGCCACGAGCATTTTTTGACTCAGTTAAACAATGTTGCATACAATACTTTTTTACAACCACACACATAAAATTGTAAATTTGAGAAATATTCATAGTCAAACACAATTTTATTAATCATCAAGGTAAGGCGGGAGACATCAAAATTAAAAAAGAAAGCTCCTCTACGGTTTACTAGTCATCAAAAATTACATTTAAAATTAAGTTGGTAGCCATGTATTTCATTACGTCTTGTATACACGAGGTGTCTTAAAATCCAAAAACGCTCTGCGTGGGCATACACTGTGTTTATAGGGAATAGATTATAGGTATAGATTTGTCTTGACATATATTATACCGCGTGTAAATCTAATACGGGCGATAAATTAAACCAGGCATGGAATTCATCAGTGTAATCATGGATTACGAGGTTTTTTAAAAGTTACACTTAATTATGACCGTACAGAATTTTTTTAAGATTTCTGGAGCAGTAATGTAGTGCATTACATTGCGCGCTGCATAATTTTGTTGCACTAATTTTAAGTAAAAGTTATCTAAATTATGTCCTGAACTAATACCCGTTAAGCGCTTCGCCCGTATTAGACTTACATCCTGTATAAGGTGTGTTCACGACCCTGTACATGACAAATAAAAGTACGGGAGTAGAATAAAAATACATATTACATATACCTAAGTGGAGTAAAATGCATAAAACGGACTGCATTATTCGAGTTACAGTAAAAACCGCAGCTCGCTAGTTTGCAATGTAGTTTTTTCATGAGAAAATGAAATGAGTACAACTCAGTGCTTAAACAGTGTACAGCCGCCATCAGATATATCGGAGCGATCAGGATGCTCATAAATATCTAAGCACGTCTCTTTTGTCATGGCATTAAAAGAGAGATATAATTCTATAATACCTGGCCAGACCCTTTTGAGGCGTGATAAGACTGATAAGTAATTTTTCAGATTCAATGATAAATTTATAGAAATTCCAATACAATGTGATGTTAATAACGTTTCCACATGTGTCATAAATAAATATTTCCATGTTTCCATTATCTATATGAAAAATTCCACCTGAATTCGGGAATGTACTGACCGCGAGTATTATATTGTAGGTACATTTTTGTATACGACGACGATGATAAACAATAAAGTTGCATTCAGACCAAATGAGCATTCGCTATTCTAACCCCCTACTCTACGAAATTCGATCGTTACACGAAACGTGATTCGTTGATTTTGTAGAGTGGGGGATAGAATAGTGAATGCTCGTTTGGTCTGAATGCACCTTAATACGGCGCGCCTACCTTAAAACCTATAAACTCCGGTCCTACCCCGGAACTTCGAAATCCGCAAAATTCCAAGATTTGCCTCTATCACTCTAATGACGCCTTCGTCAAAATGAAATATCCATTTACGAGGCAATAAAATTTAACCAAGTGCGCTTAAAAGAAACGTGTAATATAAAATTTACATGCCGACTTCGCATACGCATAATTAAAATTGAAGCCACAGAACTCCGAAAACCCTGGAGCGACGAGTTATAACCTAACCGCGCAAACTCAAATACAAAAATCTCATTTAAACATAGAAAACGCTGTTTGAGCGGCAGTGAAAACCGCCGGAGCTGTTCGGGCACACAGGAAACACGCTAATGCGGGAAATATTAAAGTTGTGTTGCGAACCGGAATAGCGTGAAATGAGTTTTTAAGACATGTTTATGTTATCCTGTTTTTTTTTTGGGGTTTTGGAGTATCGCAGACTGTTTACTTGTTACCTAGTTTACCGAACCGAATCCAAAAACCGAGGAGGTTCTCAATTCGAATTAATTTTAATTTTTTTTTGTATGTTGTTATAGTTCGGGAAATATTATTTGACCGACTCTTATCTTACTTACGCCCTTTTGTTTTGCATCATTAACAATAGAAAAATACTAGACTGCTGATTGTCTAGTAAGTGTTAAGGCAATACAAAAGGTCGTCAGTAAGATAACAGTCAGTCAAATAATATTTCCCGAACTATACGCGATATCTCCAAGTCGTAAAATTATTTCCCTTTTTTTCAATCCAACGGTTATAACTTCTGTATGGTCCCGTTGTCACCAAGTCAGGGTGTGATATCTTGGTGGCATCTTGGAGAAATCGGTTGAAGTATTTTTTTGGTAATTTTTTTACTGTTCTATTCCATATACCTCTCGATTTGTCTATACAATTAAATTCTACTTCACAATATAGCTGCTACCTTATCAGGTAGCATAATAATATTTTTTATACCTAGAAGATTCCTATTCTGATATCAACATAATAAACGTAATTATAAAAAAAAACTAAGCAATATGTTCCAAAAAAACAACTGTAAAAATTAAAACAGAAACGTATAATGACACCAAAATATCCACAAAAGTTATTCAGATTCCAGGGAGTCTCTTTGTTAATTTGTTGTAATTAAAACCCTTTGATGTTTCATCTACATGCATTTTAATTAAGAAAAAGTATTTTTATTTGACGAATTTCACAAAATGAAT
>JALPQI010006172.1:0-47165 GCA_025490895.1 Thaumatotibia leucotreta
ATAAAACCCAACATGTTAGGTATGTATATATTTTAGTCAGCTTAGCGTTGTGAAAAGAAGAAAACATATATCTAAAAATTGCTTTGAGAGCAACCTGAGCCCGAAACCAAAACATATATTAAGAAAGAAATTCTGGATAAGTAATCTAACTGCCACCCGCAAAGATCTATGGACCCTTTTTGATGATACTCATGCTATTAAGACGTGCGGTCAAAGGAACTATCGAATCCTTAGGGAACGAACCACTGACTGAAAACCTACATTTGTAGCCCAAAAAATGGTTAAGGAGCGCTGAGTTAGTGCAAGCCATTCAAATCGACTGAAAATTATGAAGTGTTTCCTACATTATCAAAACGAAATCAAGGCGTCCTCCTTCCGCACCCTGGCAAAATATTTCGGGCAAGCATTGCATTGGGGTTTATACTGAGAAAATGGACTAGTGTCAAGGTACGCTTTATACCAAAAAGCAGGAAAAACGAGTATAGATAATACTCGTTCTAAGTCCTCAAACCTATTAGTCTAACATCTCTATTTCTTTCACTACTTGGTGGCAAGATCGCTAAGTCTAAATCAACATGTTTACCAAAAACTACCCCAATTGACCTGGTCACAAGGTCCATAAAAGTAAGTAAGTTAGTAAGTAATTCTTTACTGCACCAGTAAGAAAATAACAGAAAGAAACAAAATAAAAATAGCTAAGGCACGCGATACAGGTTACCGAAGCGGCGGTAAAGTCTAGAGAATAAGCAAACAGGTCGGTGTGTATTCCTTGATGTCGAAGGTGCTTTCGATAAAAAAACTCACAGAAACCATCCTTAATGAAATTAAATCAAAGGGATGAAACCACGACTATATGGGTCCGAAGAGTGCTCTCTAACAGAATAGCTACTCCAACCCTCAATATAACTGAGTATGAATTTCACACAATGACAGGGTGTTCTCAGTGCTTGAACAGCCTGCAAAAAATCAACTTGAAAGCCTGGGCTTTCGGGAATAAAACAAGAACATCGAATGTGGCTTCACCAGACAGTTGAAGAACCCTCAGATACAAATGGACCAACGACCAGAATGATTGTCGAAAATGGCACCACAGGTACAAGTAGGTGAGAGGCCTAAGATCAGAGTTTGCGTCAGCATCAGCAAAATGGCCTTCATTTTCTAGACAGAAGTCAATATTATGATGATTTCCGCGCATAAATATTACATTATGTGTGGCAATCAGTTTGGCCAGAAACCTAAAAACCAATATTATCTATTATCTACATCAACTCAAACAGTCAAGCTGCGATGCTCTCACTAGTCCAGTGCTGCAAGAATAAATTAAACGCCCTTGACCTTTAATGAAGTTACACTTAGATGGGTATTAGTATATTCCAATATTGTTGGAAACGAAACAGCAGACGAGTTTACCGAAAATAACGGCAACACACGCATTGTCAGCCCAGAACCTTTCTATGGAATCACCAAACCGGAGCCATATTATCTGCTGAACAAACTAGATATGATAAGATAAGATAAGAGCAATCGCACAGTTGAAGTCCATCAAAGTAACTCTCACTCGTAAGCTCTTATCCAAGGGTTCAATAACAGAAAACAATAAAGAGCTACTTGAGCTCAAAAGTAACAAAGCCTGTGAAGAATCGAGAATCCTAACTATTGACATATGTATAACAATCATGGGTAAGAAACAAGATGCAATATGTAGCTTCTGCTAAAAATCAGAGCAAACTACTTTGCAAACGTTGCAACATATTGATTTAATCTATCAATTAATCTACTATGGACCTCATTCTCCTCTGTTTCTGCAGACCACAAATGCATAAAATAAGTATTTACCTAGGCAGACCTTATGATGTACACAAAATTGCAGCCGTCAGAATTTGGAATGTTCTGGCCTCGACAAGAATCAGTAATGACTTATAAAAAGGGCTGCGACAAAATATCATAACTGCTCGGCGCGGCGGATATTAGTCCAAAACAACAATAATAAAGATGATAATATGGCAGATGTCCGGACCTTATTACTGACACATGACCTATCTCTGACACATGCAATGATCATAGCTCATTACACTTTTCAATAGCCTGCTGAGACTGGTTCACGGTTCACGTGTACTACAGAGTAAATTTCTCGTATTGGCAAAAGACAGCTAATTATAAATAAGCCCATGATTCCCAGGGAGTTAATAATAAGATTGGGGCAGCTTGTGGCGAGCTGTTCGACAATAGCGACATCGTGTCAGACATGTTTTCGTCGGTCAGAGTAGAATCCAAGATGAACCGTAGGACTCGGCTTGCCTTGATTGGCCGTTGGCCGTCCAGAGAGGAATCGTTAGAGCGATGTATATGCTCCAGGGGTGGAAGTGGAAATGTGCGTGAGTCGCTGGTCGATGCAGTATCTATGTGGTAGTAAAAATACTGCTCTGCCCTCACCCCTCTTCCTGAGACGCCCTGGGTCAAGTCGCGCCGGCACTGTTGCAAGTGCTATAAGAAACTAAACAAAATGTTATAACGTACACAAAAAATCTTTCAAGATTTTTAATATCATCTTTTTTGAGGCGTAACTCTCATTCATGTACCGTATTTAATGTAGTAACGTATACTTTATAAAATTAAAAGGTGAGTTACGACATCAAACTTTAAAATTATTTTGATTTATATGTACATACGACACAGTTTATTAAGAGAATAGAGCCATACTATCTTCGAAATTGTGTTGTAACGCACAAGAGCCTAAAATATTTGTCCCTTACGCCATTGTGAATTCACAGTTTCGTATTTATTTCATCAGATAGAATGTCGTAAAGGCACCTTCTTTTGCTGTAGTAACTAACCACATAGGGATTTATGAATAAGTAGGATATACTACGTTGAAAATGGACACGTTATCCCTTCAAATTAAAAACTTGACCCATACAACATTTTTTTTAAAGCAATATGAAGTTACGACAAAATGAATTCACTTCATAACTTCTTTATTTGAAGCGATATCAAAAAGTTAATTATACAGATCGATAGAGATTTTTTTTCTGAGTTCTATGCAATTCAAAGTGTACTTACGACAAAATGTCCCTTACGACATTTGAAATTTCCAGTGTCGATATGGAAATATCCAAATTTGGATAATTTTAAAAACTACATTAAAATAAAAATCCGCCCATAATACTCTTAGTCAGTAAGCTTACGATGGTCTAGTGTTTTTAATCGTTTGTCATCGTTGCCGTCACGATCTAACCAGTATGAGAGTGCGAAAGTGACGCGTAACACGATAAACGTTAAACGCGTGACCATCATAAGCCTAACCTGGCATTTATTATTCTTAGATATAAACGCCTGCTACCTTTGTAGCCATTGCCGCTTTAAGCGACGACGACCGTGAGTAAGTATAATGATATTCGAAATCAAGTTCTGTTTTGGCTTATCTCTCTTTGTTTAGCACAATGTAGGTATGTAGGTACTTATCATAAAATAGATTGTATTTTGTAGATTAGAATAAAAAGCTGTTTATTCAGGAAGGTAGTACACAACAAAACTGTTGAAGAATTGATAAAAAACATTGATGAAAAATCAATCCTGAAAAGGCTTCCACTCAACTTGGTGGTACTTACGGTTGCGGTAGGAATTCTTTTAACTTACTTGGTGGTTAAGTATGTGTCGTAATTGTCACATATTTTTACCGTATGCCCTCCACACTGCTGGTTAAAATGTAGACGGTGGTGGGTATGTACACAGTATCAGTATCAGAGTATTTTTAGCACAGTTAAAATCAGGGATCGGACAAATGTTATTGTTTACAATAATATGGACATGACTCCAAATGTGATTAAATGAATAATCAAACGAATAATTTCTTTTCGAATTTGATTTCGAAGCTTTAAGAAGTAAGGTACGTACTATTGATTAATTATCCAATCAACTTGCGAGTCATGTCCATAATTATTGCGAACAACGACGCACATTTGTCCGATCTCTGGTTAAAATTGGCATACCTATAACCCGCTTGAGTTCGAAATCACGTTTGATTTAGTAAATAAGTACCTTATCGAAAAATTACTGGTTTTACATAATGATATCTCAATCTACGCCTTAAATTCGAATGTTGGAGTTAACGTAGACCTGTCATCAGATGTAATCCTCCATTACGGGCGACAAAGATGTCACGTCACGTTTACCCCTGCGCCTGTAGCGCGATGTAGATAACCTGGTATGCCGACATAGAGTAACATGCGGGCACCTAGGTTGATTAAGGCGATGCCTGCGTTCCCTTAAACCGCGCCTACTCGAAAGAGACATCTTTATCGTTCGCGTACATAATAAAAAATAAAATAAAAGGGATGTAACACTCTTAGGATTGAAATCTTTGGACAAATCACGAAAAATACTCGAATCTGTCCTTTTAAACAAAATTCCGGTTTAATAAAGATCTTTTATCATTATATTTGGAAATCAGTATAGTAATAAAGAAAACCTGGTTTCGAAAAATATTTCTATTGAGAAAATTGTTTTATTCATGTTTTCATATTGTGAAGCTCTGCGGTTCATTATCTAGATCCACTAATCCAGATCCAAAACACTAATTTCAAATACGTTTTGAGAGATTTGAAATCTCCTGAGCACTTAAATGCGCATTCATTACCTTAGGCAATGCAATGTAGTAAGTATGTATTTATGCACCTCTTTATCACAAAATTAATCAGTTTTTAAAAGAAAATGTCACTTTTGTTTCTTGTATAGGTACAAAAAATACGAATGCAAAGTAATCCTACATGTGCACGAAAACGTGTTACTTATGACTTTGGATATCATTTGTAGTGGTGCTACTAACAGTCCCACTCTTACGTTTATGTGATCAAATTAACTATCAGTCAAATTATGAGATAAAATGAAGTACTACTACAAAATACAGTTCAGCGCTTCTCTATGCGACACATATACCTACATATACTCGTACAAATCGTGAGTCGTGACACTTGACAAAATTGTCGGCCTACGGTGGCTACTGTGAGTTATCCTCATGCGAGCATTTATTGAAACTGAGCAATTATCTGATTCTTCACTAAACCCTGAGCAAATTTATTTATAAATGTGTAAATACGTTCCTGCAATAAAATATATTTCCCTCGGGCTACTCACTTTTTTTTTAAATCGATGATTGCTCGACATGTTTCGTTCGATATAATGAGGAGCTTTATCAAAGAGCTTATCGCCATGGCTGCACGGCGAATACTAATAATATTATTTTAAAAGGCGTTAGCTAATAAAGCTAAGTATATATTTAATAGTATTTTATGCAACAGTTGTTTAAGAGAGGTCAAAAAAGGCGAGTGGCGTAAGTAACAATTTGAGGCGAAGCCGAAAATTGTTAATAAAGACGCCACGAGTATTTTTTGACTCGGTTAAACAACGTTGCATACATTACTTTTTCTACGACTAATGATTATCACAAAATAAAACACAGTTTGTTATATGAAAATATACTTTAATTATTTTACCTATATTTTGAGCAAAACATTTCCCGTCAGCATAACGCACAAAAAAGTTCAAAGTGTTGCAGTTATCTGGGCGAAGAATCATGTACTTTTTGCAGATATGGTAATATTTCCCTGTTATTGTAAAAGTGCGATCAATTCGGTTCTTGGTGTTCATTATATGAACCACTAGCGTTTCCTGGGCATCAATAATATTGTAATTTTTTAAATCGTGTAACTCTTGCCGGCGACAAGCCCCCATTATTCCAAAAATTACAGCCACCTGTAACAAGAAATAGGAATCTAGGTGTTAAAAATCCTTACAATGTAATTAAATACAATATTTGCATAAACAGAATACCTAAATAACATAATTAACCGAATATACTAGTGCATTAATAAAACAATAAAACAACAAGTATGTAACTATAGATTTACCTTGTTGAATAGATGATTCCGATCAGGTGCTTGCTCAATGAATGTTTTTATTTCATCTGGTAAAAAAGTCTTCGCTTTTTTCGCCTTAAAACCTTCTGACTTTCTTTTCAATAAAGCCAGCAACTTGGCGTATTTAGATATGTCTGTCTGGTGGTATATGTTGAGAGTTGCCTTGAGTTTTGAATATTCAACCCAAAGTGAAGACGGTTTGAATAATTCTATGAGGCTTTTAAAATATGCCAATAGGACATTCTCTGAGAATGACGAAGTCTGATGTTCGATTCGCCACGCCATGAATTTCTTGTACGACTGATCGTAAAGATGCCGCGATTTTGTAGGCAACAAATTCTCAGTAACTGATTGTGCCGCCGTCGATATTTCTTCCGGTGTCAGAACCAAGTCCTCATCATAATCCATCTTATCTTATTATTATTAAATTTATTTTCTTCACTTCACAGTCCAAAAAAAGATGAAAAAAGAATTTTAAACAAATTTAAAGATTGCCGCACAAACTGAAAATAACAGTGAAAAAACAAATGACGGAATGTAATAGACACGGTAACGTTTTTTTTTTAAACTGTCAGTTACTGCCTGCCGGTGACGATTCTAAAACACTTGCGTTTTTTTCCTTACGTTGGTAGCAATTATTTTAGATACGTTATTATTTCAGACAATATGAATCCAGTTGTTTGTTAAGTTGTCAGGTTTGCGATTTGTTGTAAATTGAGTAGGTATCTCTGCTAGCAGTTGCATTTTAGCGACTTTATAAGCCTAGGGTGTTTTTGAAGAATAGAGTATATAGACTTTTCTGAAATTGTGTAAGTCCAGCTTTTATATTTGTTGGCGGGACTATATTAATGACAGATAAAAGTGCCGGAGTAGAAAAAGTAAAATACATTCCTCATTCAAATATAGCTTTCTAATGTAAAATAAAATGTACATAAAAAGTTATAATTGTAAACTCACTCGCAGAAGAAACTGAAACGTGTATTATAAATCTACCTTGACAGTTTCTGTTTTGTTCATACACTGTGTTTGAACAGACAAGCATTCAGGAAGAGCGCGTGCTTATCTTTCAACTGACAACAAATTCACAGCGCATTTAGCTACCTTCCGAATATAGCGGGTACTTTGTCAACCTCGTATCCTACCGAGCTTTACCTTGGCAAAAGCAACACACGAGAGACTAATTAAAGTTTGAAATTGAAGTGTAGCCTAAAGCCAGATACGAAGTAATTATAGTTATCCATCAATATTCGTTCGGCTTCACAATTATCAAACGCTTGTCTAAAAACTGCACGTTTTACATCCTGTTTTAAACGGTAATTTTTCCGTTTGTATGTTCATATTTTTTCCCGTTGATATTTTTAGCCTCGCTTGGTTTTAATTTTACTTCTACGATCATAGAAGCGGAATGACATTAATCATAGCATGTAAATAAACATCTAATTATAAGTAGGTAGACCTGTAGTTTTTGAGCGGCGAATAAAAATTTAACTTTTTGGATGTAATTGCATACTCTCAATTCAACTGTGTGACTAAAGAAAAATTACAATTTATATTTAAGAAAAATACTTTTCCTAACTAGTGCGGAAAAGTAAATGTTGCGCACGCTTCGTCTGCGTTAATTTCTCTTTTTAAGGCACTTGTTATGAGAAAAGTCGTTTGATACACGTATAAAAACTTCTTTTTAACTCGGGTGATTGTCGCCCTCGTTTCACTCGGGCTCCAACTTTCACCCTCGTCGAAAAATTTTTTTTTTGTACTTGTATCGAAATGTACTATAACATTAATTATGTACGTACGTACAGTACACATACTTAAAATTGTTCATTCTTATGCAAGTGACAACGTTTATCCATTGCTTGCTTAAATAGTTATTTGTACAACATGAGAGCAAAGTACGTATTTGATGCGAGTGTCAGTTTTGAGTCTTGAGCGTAGCGAGAGACTCGAAAGACACGAGATTCAAATAACTTTGCTCTCAAGTTGTACATACAACTTTTCACCTCAGCATGGAGAAAAGGAAAATATGTTATTAAACATTTATACGTGCCATCCCGTTGTTTTTTGTTTTTGTTTTACCATTATGTTTGTAACAGAAAGTACATAATTATAACTCCTAAAAAAATGAAAGCTCATAAAATTTTATAAAACAGTTATAATTATTTAGAAATGAACTCGTGTCAAATTTCTGAACGCGATTCTGACTCGCCTAGTACCACGATATCCGTCCGTTTTAAAACGGCTGTCTTTCTCTCTGTCACACTTACATAATAAGAGCGATAGAGAGGTGGAATGACGGACGCCAATGTTATGTATGCTTGGTGGTAGGGGCCATATGCCGTTCGGATACAAGGAATCGGGTCCGATAAAACGCGTCGTCTAATACAACTGGCTGAATACGCTAGGATGCCATGAACGAAAAAAAAAATGCATATTATGACAATTTATAACGTAACATTTTTCATCTCTGTCTTTTTACTAACAAGTGAAAGAAACAAAAGAAAAAGTTGAAGTCTAAACGTCATGGAAAACAACATTCACTCAGTGAGCAAAATCGCACTTTGCTCACTGATTTCGCGAATCAAAAGAAGTCTTTTCGAGCTGCTGAGGTGAAAAGCATATTATTTAGCCATGACAACAAAGTCCCGCGTCTTTTGTACTGCATGCTACATAAACCTTAAGATGCATGTGTTAAAAGCAGTTTAAAACGTTATCTAAAAACATAAAGTTCGTTTTTGATTATCCATTCCTCCTGAAAACTCAAAGGAATCTTTCCCACGATCAACCAATTGTCGCTGAGCCTTGTAGGTAGATCTGCTTACATACCACCCAGTAGCATAATATGATACAGGAAAGTTGGGGGAGACCCGAGGAGTCTGGTCGTTCATAGAATAAAGGTGGTTTAATAGCTATTCTGCCAAGAGAGGCGATATGGTTGATGTATGAGCTTATGTTATTCATATGGAATTTAGGGCATTGTTCAGAAACGTTTATATTTCAGAGTGATTTTAAGGCAGGAAGGTGACATGGTTTTGCTTTAAGTACTGCCACACCTTCGACACAGCCAATGAACAAGTTTCTAGTTCAGTGTCAACAATTAAAATCATAATGCTAGAAATGTTGATTTTATTTTAATGATGCAGAAAGTTACGAAGTTACTTTTGGCCTAAAGAGTGCCTACAAAAACTACTGTTACGAAAGAAAATTCTTTGTCGGTATATTTTCCGTCTACCATTATGAGTATTTATTATGTGAATAAATTGTTTATCACGTTCAACCCGCGGTTTACGGCCAATCTGTCTGCTTTATGGAAACGAACGTTTTTATGAAATACGCTTCATAACTTGATGCCAAAATTGTGAAAAGAATGGAAAAGTGTTGCATACTAGGTATGTATATGCGAAATATCTTACAGGGTAGCATTGGTTTTTTTAAAGATGATCTTTATATATTTGTATTTATTACATCGTAATTTTAGGAACGCGCCTGATTTTAGTCATAGAATGAATACCTAGGTACTATCGACGAAATTGAATCCTGACCCACAATAGGAGCTTGTCATATGCCATAGTAACATTCAAAGTCAAATTGTAAGACAGTAAAGTTGTGCAATTTCACTTTCAATGTTACTATGACAAGCTCGTCCTATTGTGGGATTTGTCGATAGAAACAGGAAATGACGTCAGTTAGTGACAAACAGGTCCTACTTTTCATGCCAATGATGTTCCATGTATTAAATAGAATGGTAAATATTTTTATTATTATTATTGATTTAATCGTCAATCATTGCCATGACGACATGACAATGACAATGATGGCCGATGGCGCCATGAAAAGTATGTGAGGCCCCTGGTGACAGCCGCATGTCCTGTCTTGTTCCCGTCCCGTCCGTTACCGTCGGTGGCACTGTATAATATTGTACCTACTTTGGCTCGTACCAATTTCGCTGCAGTGTAGCTTGAGGGCTTCCAGTTCCAATCCCGTAGCTTATCTTCAATCTCGGTTTCTGCGAGACTAAACTTTTACAGGCCAGTGAAAGTAACAAAATTTATATTATTATTTATTACGTTCACAAAACAAATACCTAAAACAACATTTTTCAGAATGTTGGGAATGGGACAAAATGTTACCAAATAAAAAAAACCCAAATAGATTCTGCTATGCCGGAGTCTTAAGGTTAATAAAACATAAAAAATAACAGCGAAATTGAGAACCAATTAAGAAATTTAATCAAATTAATTGAAGCCTTTTGAAAATTCAGTAAACATCTATCAGCTCAAGCTTATGAACTCATTGCAGTACCTATACTACAGTCCAAAATTGGCTATGGATATAAAAATTGTACGTAAATATAAGAAGAGAATACGTGCTTTCCACAGCTCCGTATGCGTGGTTATTTTTAAAGCTAACTGTGCTTTTTAGGCCCTGGTCGGTCTAACGCCCTTTGCGGCATATGTCGTTTGTCGAATTGTATAGGTTATATGAAACCAAATATGTTCTCCATCGTAAGGCTTCTGTCACGGCTCGAGTTTATCTGCTAATTTTTCGACATTTCTCGCTCTAAATTTTCCCTTTTTGGGAGCTATGATATCCTCTACGGCAGCTGACGGAGCGAGGTGCCCGCGCTGGCAGGCTAGAGCCACGTAGATCAGCGTGGACCTAACGTATGCTTGAATCGTAAAGAAGACCAGAGTGTTTAGCCAAGTTGTCAATCGCTAACGCTCAGTAGCATGTCGTAGTTTTCCCTCTCTGTCACTCTTATTAGTGTGTTAAAGACAGTTAGTTGCCTTTTGTTGACTATTCACATTTGAACGTTAGCGATTGGCATGTATACGCAAACAGGGCTTCGGCCACGGATATCATTAGCTCAGATTACCCATAAAGTGATCTGTTGATATTTTGTTTAAATCACTTTAACATAACATGTAGATACATTTATTTAGACATAGTTATAATTATTCTTGCTTCATCAGTACTCTCAGTGTGAAACTTTTCAATGAAACAAGGGTAGAGAAACCAACATTCGCGCAATTTGTCACAGGGCCCGCGGGTGGGCTTAACTTTACGCCAGCTAACAAATATCAGTACAATCGCTAACATTATTGACGAAAGGAGCGAAGTGGTTGAATATGTAGAGTCGAGTGTACTGTAAAAGTCTTGACTAGGTTATAGGTAGTTCACCTATTTCATCGTATTTTTTCCAGTATTTTGCTTTTAAATCAAGGCTATTTACTTGATATTTGACATTGGAAACAACGTTGCAAACAAATACGTCTGATAAAAATGTTCAGTGTAGGTTATAATTTAGGGTAAATTATTGCCGTACTTAAATCCGCCGAAGAGGAAAAGAAACGAAAATATTTGAACTCTTGTGAAAAACGGCATGCGACATTTACTCCCCTTGTAACATCCGTGGATGGGATATTCGCACCTCAGATGTCCGCTTTCGTGAAACATCTCGGCGAAGCAATCGCTGATCGTTGGGACAGATCCCTCAGCGTAGTAATGGGCTGGCTTAGATCGAAAATTATAATTTCCATACTCCGTGCTACAAGCATGTGTATTCGGGGTACGCGCCACAAATTTAACTCCTTCAAAAACTTCTTTGGCCTAAAAGATGGCGCAGCCCTACCCAATCTTTCCTCTACCTGACTAGAGTACCTAATATCTCCATCAGTGCTTGCGTGATAACAATTAATTTATCCTTTGTTACTATATTTTTGTTAATAAATGATTTTCCCTCAAAAAAAAAAAAAAAATAAAAAAAAAAAATAAAAAAAAAAAATTAGGGTAAATTTGTTTTTTATTCTGGAGCGATAATCTCCGAAAATATTGACTTAAGATTTTTTAAGTCCTTTATTTAACGATACCTCACGCTACAGGATTTTACTAAATAAAAAAAAATATCCCTACTTTACGTACATAGGGAAAGTGCCCCAAATATAAAATTGTGAAACAAAATTATAATCTTATGAGTATTTGATTCTCGTAGAACAAAGAAAACTAATATTTTGAGCAAGAGCAATAACCAATAATTTTAATTTCAGACCTGCTGGGCTGCCTAGATAGGTTGCGAGTAAGTTGGGGATGTGTTGAATGCGAACCAAAGAACTCGTGAGATATTACATTTCCAATTGGAAATTACGTTTGATCCTTTGACTCCTAGTATCTGAACTACTGGTCTTGTTATCTCTGAGTTGACAATATTTATTTTCAAAGAATAAATGCAATTAATGTGCTGAAATATAAAACATGGCTCTTAGAGGATTAACAATTCTTAAAATTAGTAATATTCGGATTATATCTCAGCCTTAACACGTAAGGTAAAAAAAATATGTCAGACATTTCTAATGCTTTGACATGTAAGTACTTAGGAACTAAAATAGACGTCATTCATATATGGTATACCGACTTACCTTTCAAAGAAAATCACCTAATCCATCGGAAGTCGAAGAGGGAAAATATAGAATAGAATATTTTGTCCTGTAATAAGTACCAACTTAAGGTACTTTAAATACATATAAGTTTAATGTTCACAGTTTTTACCTGGCTCAGGTATGTCGTTTAATGCACTTCACGAAAACTAGTTCTATATATTATTAATAATTACAATTACCTAGGTGCATTACTGAGCCGTATTATTAAGCCGTAATTTTTCACAATTTCCTAGTATCTGAAGTGACTGCATCCTAAATTATGGATAAATTAAGTAGTAACTTAGGTACACACCTATGCACATAGATACATACATACATACATCATCAGCCTATGATAGTCCACTGCTGGACGTAGGCCTCTCCTATTACCTATGCGTATAAACGCATTAGGAGATAAATGCCCATAATCGCCACGCTGGGCAAGCGTGCATATATAATATTTAATCTCAATCCGATCTTATTAAAACAGTTCAAGCACAAAGAATCTGTTCACCTCGATATTCCACAAATGTCATGAACACGACAAAATCCCGAAACGTCCTTGCTGTAGCCACGATCTAGCGAACCCTACCAACAGTTTTTGTCCTTAACATAATCTTACTAATCTCAGCACGTATCACTCAATGTGAGATAGTTGAATTAAGTGGCAACATTGTTGGGGTAAAATATCGTTCTCCGGGGAGCCTTCAGTTGTTAAAACAACGTAGCATTTCATTCCTCTAACCATTTGGTTCATTATGAGTTAAGATACGGGGACGTAGTGGTGAATGTAAGGCTCCAGTCTTTTAGAGTGGAGCGGAAAAGTTAATAATTTTGACTCCTTAAACATTGAATTCTAAAGGCTTGTGATAGAAAAACTTTTTGTGTTAAGCGCATTTTGATCTTTGTACGTACTGTTACGCATGTTACTACTTAAATAAAATAAAAAATTACAAAATAGGACTATGAATAAATACCTATAACACAATGTTTTTTTAATGGCAAGTTTCGACGTTTCGTAGCTTAAGTATCATTGAAAAATTATATTGAGTTTTTTTTAATAAGTAAATTATTTTGACAGGATTTTTTTCTTTTAAATACAAAACTTCGTAATTCGTAGTAGGAATGTATTTAATAAGTGTTTACAGTCGTGTAGTAAGACTTTAAGCACTTACACATTTTAGTTAAAAAATGTTTCGTATGTTCTAAAATCAAAGTTAAGATTCTGTATGTCTGACCCAGCCCAATAGGTAGATATGTGGATGCTTAAATCTACTTAGTTAATATAAATACATACAAAAAAATACAAAAGAATTGGTAACTAGTGCTACAGTCTTGTGGAATTAACCAGATAGGCATCGGGAATCCGCTATTATTTATATCTCCTAGCTGCATTGCACACTCGATGTTCATATCTCTTTCAGATTTTTAGCGTAGGTAAGGAGTTTTATATAATCTTGAGCTAGGTGAGAATTTACCTTGTGCAGTAGGGTGATCACTGATCAGTGTTCACGATAAACAACAAAAAGTTCTGACGCACTGCACGCTGTCGACAAAATGTAAATCGCTTTGCAATAATGCATCCTTACCGCGCTTTCGCACAGCACAGCTGCTGAATAATTCGAAGAAAACTGACGTTTAGACAAAGTTAAGGGAATCTGCGGCCCTGCAGGGATTACGGACATCTCCCGATGTTTGTTCATCCCGAGAATTATTCATGCAATTAGCGTCCGAGAAAATTGCTGCAATCTGAATAGTTAAACCAAATGGCGTCTTGTACTTAAGTAATTAGGACGGCTGGTTATTAGTTGTGGATAAGGTCATGAGCATAACTAAGGGATTAGGAGCTGGAACTCATTGCTGGGTCCCGGAAATAGCGGCCGTCACTCTAAGATAATGTTTATCTTGAAGTCGAAATGAAATGTAGTTTCATCGACAGAAGACTATCAATGCCATGATTATTTAAAAAAAAAACCTGGTCAAATGATACTTTTAAGTTAAGTTTCATGTCAATTAAATTATTAGCTTCGCACATCTCCATACAATTTGTATGTCTGCAAGCAAATAACTTGGTAAATTGTAAATATATCATAAATTATTTATAACCGGTAGGTACTGACAAGAACTCTTAAAATATATAGAAAGATAGTGCACCTTATTCCATAAACCTATGTATTTCTGAGGAGGCCTGGCATCCGAAAGTCCACAGAGCGGGTCACGATCCAATTTTCAATATCGCGGGCGTGACTTCGGCTTCGTGATATTCAATTTCCCTGAGTTGCTTGTGTTGCGATAGTATTTTTAGCGTTACTCAGGGTGATTGGCAATCCCTCGAGAAAGACCAGCAGGTTACTTACTAAATATTATGAAATACTCTTTTATATCATAAAATTATGTTTATTCATAATTTAGAATACAGATTTTAAGACTTAAGTAAGCGCCTTAGTAGTCTTTGAACGAGATTTTTACGTGTAGCATTAGCATCGGAGCTGTGACATGCTTCAGTATGAGATTGTCCCTAACCAGCTCGAGTACAGGATAAGTCATCATCATCATCATCATCATATCAGCCGAAAGACGTCCACTGCTGAACATAGGCCTCCCCCAAAGATTGCCACAATGACCGGATAAGTCATTTATAATAAATATTTTCAATAGCTTATATTATATAGTAATCACGCTACCAGGCTATGGCGATGTAATTTACGGAACTCACTAGTAAGTTAGGTGGCACGCTTGACCAACACGCAAGTTTGTTTGCAGGAGAGTTGCCAGGCGAACGTGACAGCTTACACAGTGCAACTTTAACTTGTATGCTGACGAACAAACTGTTGCTAGGAAACTAGCTGCCATGCATTAGCTCAACTCTATTATTTACTTAGTGTATTACATAATGTACAACATATGGTACAACATAGAGTGTTAATAGTGTATTACATGTCTGTATTTATGTATACATATGGATGGAGAGGTCTTCATACATAATAGGAATACACGTGAAAAATGTTCCCACTTTGGCGCTTGACTATTATGATAGCAGCATCTTTAATACGAATTATCTGACTAAGCGTTGGGGTTTTCACTAAAAATACTCACATTATATTTGAACGATTGTAAAAATAAATTTTAATTGAAGTTATTCTGCTTAGTTAAGCCAGTTAAATCTAGCTACATCTACCAATAACAACTAATTCGAACGGTTTTGAATTCTCATTAAATAATTGCAGCTACAATAATTAAATTGCGAAATGCTAAATGGGGTTAATCAAAGCCTAGCCCTCAAAGCGTAATCTAACTCGAATTATATCGATTTTAAATTATACAGCGCTTGTGTAGACTCTCTAAACGACAGTCCAATTTCCTGAACCCAAGTCTGCCACTAGAAAACCTCCCTGTTTACCGAATAAATTACATTCGTATTGAATTTGAGCTTGGCGAGACTGAGTTTGTAAAACAATTCGAAAGAGAGATACTTTGCCTAAATAAATAATAACAATCAATTGCTAGCAGCGCCGACCTAAATGAATAATAGGAATGTGTTAATTTAATTGCTGGCTGATATTTGATATAAGTAGTAGGTACTCGAACATTTGTTATTATACACATTAATTTTAGTTAATAAATGAATACGAAGGTATTTTTTTGCATTGAATACGAGGGATGTTGTAAATTACTTTCAGTTATTATACAAATACATTAAACAAAGTGAATTTATATTACATAAATAAGACAAAGTTTATTAATATTTCAGTAAGATTTAAATTCTCAATCCATATTCAATTATTCATTATTTCCGTCTGGTTAGGTACATTCACGTAAAAATGCCATGTTTAGCAATGCAATGTTGTATTTCGTACAGGTAATTGGACAGATGGAATCAAAACGATACATTGAACATACCTAGTAGGTACACTTACACAAAATAGTCTTGATTTCGAGGTGTGACATATTTCCGTTGCAAAATCAGGAACGCTAATCAGACAGCAGAGTGATTTGAAGTGAATACATTTATAGTGTTCACTGTATCTTGCTGGCAGAGATCAATAAGTGTACCTTATTCTTACTACAATGACGAGATCTCGATGATGTGAACTGGGAAGTTTTTACCGTAGGGGAATATTTTGTCAACCTATTATGTACCTACTCGTAGGCAAAAAGTTAAACCCACAAAAAAATTAGTATCTATGTACTTCGTTTAAAATACTGAAGTCTCGTGAGGTGTATCAAAGTTAAAAATACCAAAAATTTTAAATAATATTATGAAATCAAATAGTAAATATCGTTAAATAAAATAACTGAAATAACATATTAATGATATAAATTATAAACAAGGTAGAAACGAAAGATGGGTTCGTTGAACAACTTTACACGGACAAAGTCGCGAGCGTAAGTCAGTAATTGATAATGCCTAAATTAAATGACGATATGGAGCGGCAATGTATCTGCATCTGCGTCACATAAAATTACGATTCAAACCCTGCTATGTAGGTCGGCCGGCAATTTGAATCAACGTCACACTCCACGCGGCACGTCAAACGCACAAACTACATTTTCTCATGCGCGACAAGTTCATATTTGCCACGCTATTGCCTTTCAGAATCGAAGCTATCCGAATGCCATAGTCTCAATATTCGTAGGATCGGGCAGAGAAGTCAGACATTTTGGCGAGAGTAATTGAAACTAACGTGGCGGTTGACGTGATATCATCTGTCGGGTTACCTACGAGAGTTGCATTGGATACAAAACACTACACGTCACGGACTGATGAATACGTGCGCAATTTTTCATTTAGCTTTTTCCTGTTTGTCATTCATTAGTTTCATTACTGATATTTGAAGTATTATTGAAAAGATTGACTTTACATCGATCGTCACTTATACGAGATCCAAATACGGGGTTAAGTTCGGAATGAGAGGATTCAGAGGACGGAAGAGGAATGTGTTTTGAACGATGTTTAAACTAGTCTAAAGTCACCAGAAACCCATTAGTAAACATTTTAGATGTTCATTGAGACATTTATACTCGTACTTTATAGTCGTATACGTTACGTACGTAGCTACACGTTCGTATCTAAGTTTGGTTACGGGTTATTTTTCTATTTTTCTTTCGTCAAGTAAGTTACTTACATTTAGTTTATAAACCATAAATTCTGTTTATTTCGCAAGTATTAGTCAAAAATATAATATTCGACTGGCTGGCTTTCATAACTAAATGTACCTACCTATCTACTCTCTGTGAATGTAATATCCAATATCACCCTATTGATAGGTACACTAGCATACAAAAATACATATATTACATTTAACGGCAAATTAATTAAAATTAAAATATATGAAAGGAAATGCTATTAAAGGGTAACCGGACACGAAATGAGCAACAAATTGCGTTGTCTATAAACTTAAATAGCTAGCGCTCATATTTATTATTTGCTAGCTGTACCAAATTTCCTCATTAAATATTGAACAATGTTCGGTCAGCGTTAATAATTTATTTGTGCGGTAGTTTCAATGGTTTGATAATGGCGTATTAAGGCGATAATTACGATATTTATAAGTATGTTGTTTTATGATTTACTTATACTTAAAAATCAGCCAAGAGCATGCCGGGGCATGCCCAGTGTAAGGTTCCGTAGTTATTCAAAAACCTCTGGGTCGATTATGTTCAAAATTGTTTTATTTTTAAGCCTATCTTATCTATCCTTGATTTTTTCATATTTTTTTACCCATGGATCAAAAGTTAGAGGGGCCCACACGGAGGCACAATTTTTATTCATTCTGGAGCGGCTCTTGACTTTAGAATAAAGCTTACTTTTGGGATCATTATTGTTATTAAGGGACCTATTCAATGATACCCTATAGGATTACAGCAGAATAAAAAAAATATCTCACTTTTTCGGCGTGATTTATAGTACTAGCGGCCACTGAGCTATGCTGCGGACAGAAAAACAGACGGACATGGTGAAACTATAAGGGTTTCTTGTTTACTGCGGAACCCTAAAAATTGGCTTTCGAAGTTTTAGCATACCTATCAAAACATAGAAAGATATTGCAATATTTAGCACAGTTCGGGCAATCGGGCATCCCTATTGTAGTTTTGCGGAGTTACCTACTTCTATCAGGATTGTAGAAACAAGTAAATATCAAAAGTGGGCCAATCCGAGCAGTGCAGTACTGTCCTCCCCGGAGAAATTACTGCAGGCCACTCTGACGCACACATACACTGCCGTGCTTTGCACCAATATTCTGATAACTTGACCTTGCGATCGACACTTGAATAGGTAGCAGAAAATAAGTCAAGTCTAGTAATTACACTATTGGTAATTACACTAATTAGTAAAAATACGAAGATAGGTACTTTAGGTTTCACAAGTTAGGTAGTTTCCATCCATAATACTCTTAATAGTAATGTATAATTTTACAAATTACACAGCCTTTCATCTGGTAGAACGTCTATTATCTCTTAAAGATTGATCAGGATAATGTTACAGTCATAAACTTCAAACATAAAATTGAAATTTAACGCACTCAATATTCACATATTGCGACTTAGTAAAAACTTCCCACTTTGTCAATCCTAGTTACGGGCAGTTTAGTAAAATATGGCCGTTATAACCGGAAAACGGCTTGCAAAAAAAAATAGATAACATCTTTATTAATTATACCTAGTTATTTTTCTAGCCGGAACGAGAGATTGACTAAATCAAACATCGACAGTCATGTCTAATAATATGTATAGGTACATTTCGGAACGTATGTCAAAGGCATAAAAATCAAAATCGTATACATATTATTAGAGCCGACCGTACTCTTATTTTACTACTTAGTACTTTTTAGTACTTATTTATTAACTACAACAAGACTTATCGATAACAATTATGTCGATGTTTAATCACCTTTTTATAGAAGGAATGCAATAACATGAATCCGTATAAAATATACAATAATATAATAATAAATGTGGCATTAGTTTGTGCCACGACCGTCCCAAAAATACGTCCCGCCCAAACTCACTTAAAAACAAATAAAACCCAGCCCCACTTGAAACTAGCGAAGTTCCAGATTCCTGGCAAATTAGATTTATCACGGAGCGGTTCGCTGATTCGATTCCCGCGCGTGACACGGACGCGACCCTAGAATAAAACCTGTAGACGTGAAGGACATTAATCTTTTTACCACAGCTACATACAAGAGAACTTTAAACCCGTCGAACTGGGGGGCTACCTACCATGATCTCTTAAATGCGATTCACTTTGGGTTCTGTCTTGTCAGTTTTTGACAGTTATTCTATGGAACTGACAAATCGCGATTTAGATTAGGTCCTAAACTGAATCGCATTAGTAGATCGTGATAGCCCCCCCAGTGATTTGATAAAAAGTCCGTATTTCCGTCCCCATTTACTTGTTTTAATTAATAATCAATTTAATTTGTTTACTTTGTTTACATTACAAGGATAGTGAGCGCATCGCCAACAAACTCTATCGCAGTTTGGCGAAAATATTGTTTAGGATATTATGTAAGTGTTCAATTGTTTTACAATAGAAAATAAAAAATCTATGTTACATCATCTAAAATTTATTGGGAAACGGACTCGTGCGCATCATGTTACAATGGCTAGAATCGATGAAACCTAACTGGTTTCTTACGGTCTTAAAGAATTCCATTCTTTGGGAATGAGAGACAGAAAATGGAACTCAATTGTGTATTGAAACGGAATTGACTGTTCCATTGACTCGCAGATTTGTCTGTTCATTATATTCGTCGTCGTGAAGAATTATCCATTTCCTAACTATTGGATATTGACTTAAAATTATGAAATCTTTGAACAGTAGGAAATATGTAAATGGAGCATTCCATGAAAACATCTACTTTTTGTCGCTTACGTGTCGCTATGGTAGCTACCCTAATAAAATATGCTAGCTGCTAGGAAACACTGTCAATCTTAAAGCCTTGATATGTTATTATTATACTGTAACTCGGCTTACTAATTTAATTTTTCAAAAGTATTGAAAAGACAGTGTCGCTTACGACACGTTTTCATGGAATGCTCCAAATATTGACGGTCTATAATTATATGGAAACTGAGTACATACACATACATCATCCGCCTATATCAGTCCACAGCTGGACAATGGTCTCTCTTTAGCCTATGCTATGGATGCATTAAGAGGTAAATACCCATAATCGCCACGCTGGGCAAGCGCGTTGACGATCGCAGTAGTATGTCCACTATGACTCACGATGCTGCTGCCCATAACCATCTTCGATAAATGGTCAATGACACTTAAATCCCTTAGCCGACTCTTACGACATCCACGGTAAGAGTTGGGGTGGTGACAAATGTATTTTACTGCTGTCACCACACGGCAAGATATTAATATTACAAGTGGATAATATATTTTTTTTAATCTCATTAACTTTCACGAATAAATGAAGAAACGCAGGAATAATTTAAAGGAGCCTGAATGAGCCTTCTGTTAAGAATTGTTTTAGCTCGACTCCCGCTTCTCTTATTTTATTTTATTCTCTCAAACGTACCGCAGTAATGTGACAATCATTGATTTACAGTTATTGGGTACGCCTCAGGTCTTGTTTAGAGCGTGCTAGCATTTTAGCAAAAATCTAATATAAGTAGTGTCGACAGTTTTGGAAACATGATCATGTCTAAAGTTATCGATTTATTATATTTCATGGGTAGGTAGGTACATGAAAGGGTTAGGCTGAGGTACTTCAAAAATCATTTATATTTTCATGTTTTAATTCGCAAGATGCAATGTTTTATTACTGCGATTGCCAATCCACTTGCCCGTCCGTGGCGATTATGCGATTTTATGCGCATTTACCTTATAAAGCGTCTATTACTCGTTTAATTAGGTTTTTTCTTTTTATTTTACCATTTTGAATGTATAATAACTTGTTGACATGTAATATTTAGAATATTATAAATAAATGACTATGACTATGACTATGACTAATATGCTAAGTTAATATTTAGGAGAGGCCTACGTCCAGCAGTGGACTGATATAGGCTGATGATGTGATGTGATTTGCAAGCTTAAAAAGCTCTCCCATTTTTAGGGCTCCGTAGCCAAAAAGGCAAAACCGGAACCCTTATAGTTTCGCCATGTCCGTCTGTCCGCAGCATAGTTCAGTGGCCGTTAATACTAGAAATCTGCAATTTATTTCATAATAGTACATTCAATTACACAATTAATTTAACACTACTTATATAAAATAATCAATAATACAGGGTGTTTTTTTTTCGACCGTTCAAATTCTACGTAGTGAATGTATAGGTCATACTGACCAACTTTTACTATGGGGACAAAGTCGAAATCGCGAAAAAAAAATCAGCTGTTTCATACATTTCGGCCGGCGTAATGCGGCCAATTTGTATGAAACAGCTGATTTTTTTTTCGCGATTTCGACTTTGTCCCCATAGTAAAAGTTGGTGAGTATGACCTACACATTCACTACGTAGAATTTGAACGGTCGAAAAAAAAAATACCCTGTATAAAAAAAAAATCTGCAATTTGGTACAGGTATACCTACATATTTATGATGTCAACAAAGTGTTTTTCTAAGTTACATAAATGTCTAAATTAAGTATTTATTATCAAAACACTAGAAGTATACGTGGTAAACTTAATGAATTGCATTTATCGTCTTTGAATTATAACTATGATGTTATTGTAATAACTGAAACTTGGCTGAACGAGAGTGTTTTTGATGCCGAAATTCTTAACAATAACTATGTTATATATCGCAGAGACCGTTGTACCAGTGGTAGCTTGAAGCGTGACGGCGGTGGTGTATTAATAGCGGTTACAAACAGACTAAATTCCACACGTAGGCTAGAATTTGAAAGTTCCAATGAGGATATCTGGGTCCAGATTTCTTATCGGGATACCAACAAGGTTCATTATTTAAATATCTGCGCGGTGTATCTCCCGCCTCCTGTTTCGTGTGAGAAACTAAATACCCAACTTAGTTCAATAAGTGATACACTGGCATTAATCGAAAATGGTACGAATTTGGTTCTCGGGGATTTTAATTTATCCAGTATCCCGTGGGACCTCGTCACGAACCAAGATGAGTCAACTAGAGCCGAGTTGCAAGCATGCCCAAGCGGTTTGAGTAGCTTACTTACAGATTTTATGTCCCTAAACAGTTTGAACCAGTATAATATAGTTAAAAATGTAGATGACAAATACCTAGATTTAATATTATGTTCCAACAAACACACAAATGTACAAGTAGCTCCGCCACTTTCAAAATTAGATCCGTACCACCCACCATTGAATATCAGTCTAGAATTCTCCGTGATACCTTTCCTAAGAAAAGTAATATCAAATAAACTAAATTTCTTCAAAGCAGACTATACTTCAATTAATGCTGAATTAAACAATATAAATTGGGATTCAGCTCTGGGATCTATTGCAGATGTAGACGAAATGACAACTACTTTTTATACAATATTAGAAGATATAATTTATAAATATGTCCCTTCCACAAAAATAGGAAGTAGCACCCGTTATCCAGTGTGGTACACAGCAAAATTGATTAAGCTTATAAAGGAAAAAGATAAATTGCGAATAAAATGGAAGCGATTTAAAAATCCACTCGATGAGTTAGAATTTAAAGACGCTAGACTACGGTGTCATAGACAAATAGAGATATGTTACTCGAATTATATAAACTCTATTGAGTCGTCTATATGTGCAAACAATATGAAAGCATTTTGGTCCTTCATAAGAGCGAAGCAAAAAACAGAAGGTACAATACCAAGCGAAATGGTGTTTCAGGGATCAAAGCTTTCATCGCCGACCTCAATTTGTGAGGCATTCGCTAAGAACTTTTCTTCTGTATACTCTACGACTTATAATGGCAACCTAGCTTCAAACCAAGTCATAACGGAGGGTTATCCGTGTAGTAATACTTTTAGTTCTCTTTTCCTTACCCGTTCTTCAATCGAATCGTCACTCACAAAGCTTGGTAAAAAAAAAGGGCCAGGCCCAGACAAAATACCAGCGATCTTCATAGTGAATTGTGCTAAATATATTTCATATCCTTTGTACGTCATTTATAATACTTCTATCTCGACCGGAGTTTTCCCCTCAGTTTGGAAGCAAGCTAATGTTATTCCTATCCCTAAAGGCGGTGACAAAACCAATGTCCAAAACTACAGACCGATATCTTTATTGTCCATTCTTGGCAAAGTTTTTGAGTCATTGGTAAACACTGCTTTGACCGCCCACGTGAAACCACTAATCGTATCAGAACAACACGGTTTCCGGAAAAACATGTCCACTGTATCTAATCTAGCGGTACACGTCTCTTCTCTCGTGGAGGCCTTAGACAAGGGTTCTCAGATTGATGCTGTTTATACCGATATTAGTAAAGCATTCGATAGAGTAGACCATAGCATATTAATTAATAAAATTCACAACATGGGAGTGCATGGAAAATTATTAGATTGGTTTGCCTCGTATCTAACATCTAGATCACAGAAGGTTTTAGTATGTGGGTATGAGTCCAGGAGCTTTGAGGTAACCTCAGGTGTGCCTCAAGGATCTCATTTAGGACCCACATTATTTTTGATTTTTATTAACGATCTGACAAAAGAAATTCATCACTCAAAATTTACTTTTTTTGCAGACGATTTAAAAATGACTAAAGTTATAAGCAATTTAACAGACTCCCAGCTGCTCCAAAACGACTTGACACGAATAGCAAATTGGTCTAATGTAAATAAACTTCCATTAAGCAATGATAAATGCAAACATATAAAATTCACCAAAAAACAATCCCCTTTAATTACAAATTATTTTATCGATGATGTTCCATTGGAAGAGGTTACACAAATCAGAGACCTTGGGGTAACCCTGGACAATGAGTTGTCCTTTAACATACACCTCGACAACATCATAAAGCAGTCTAATAAGCTCCTTGGCTTTATTTGGCGAAACTGCAAGCCGTTCAAAAGTATATCAGCGTTAAAAACTGCATTTTTTGCGTTGGTTCGCAGTTTACTCGAGTATTGTTCACAGATCTGGAACCCGCTTTATAAATGCCATGTCGAGAGGATCGAAAAGATACAAAAGCGATTCTTGTATTTCCTTTCACTGCGTCAGGGAAACCTCCGAGAGCTAAATTCGTACAGTGCTCGATTAAAACATTTCAATATGATAACACTCGAGGATCGTCGCTGGATTTCTGACCAAGTGTTACTACATAAAATTGTTTCTGGAACGCTTGACTGCCCACAGCTACTGCAAGCAATCAATTGGACCGTTCCCCAACCACACTCTCGAATAGCAAATTTTCGGCCATTCTCGTATAAAACATATAGAACCAATGTGGGATCTCACAGTATTATACCAAGAATGTGTAAAGAGCATAACTTGTTATTTAAATCAAGTAGGGTGGATTTGTTAAAAATGTCACAGAACCAATTTAAAACATGCTTACACAAATTCAAAGCAAATGGTGAGATTCTAACATGATCTTACAAAGAGTTCTATTCTGTTTTGTTAATTAGCTTCGGAGACCTATTACGAATTTTACGATCATCTAGTTTCAGTCTATATTTATAATTATTTAATATCAATTTATCTATAATGTAAAATCATTTTGTAGCTTAATTTTGCTGTCTGTAATTTGGTAAATAAAACATTCTACTTTACTATTTGTAAACTACTTAGTTAAGATTTTTGTTAGCAGTTACTCTCATTATGCATGTAGAGTTTGCCTGTAATTGGGTGAATACTCGAGCGATTTGTTATTACTGGCATGTTTATCTTTAAGTATTAATATGTATTACACCTGTTGGCGAACCTAAAATAAAATAAAATAAAATAAAAAAGTGGTACAATAAAAACTAGAATTTTTTTTTTGTGGGTACCTCCCCAACTGGTGTAGTGGGGATTTTTTTTTATTTGCTGTAATTCTATAGTATGAGGTATCATTTAATAGTTCTCTTAAAAAGAATAAGGGTCTTGAAAGAAAGTTTTTTTCTAAAGTCAACTTTTTTGGAGATAATCGCCCAAGAAGAAAACAAAAATGTCCCCCCCTCTAACTTTTGATCCGTAGGTACAAAAAATATGAGAAGAAATCATGAATAGTGTGCTTATACAGTGTGTTAACATGATGCAGGCTTTTATTTGAACCGAAGATTGAGATGCAGATTCTTAGCCAAACCATGTGCATAATTTGTTTTATCTACATCCATATCATAAGTTGTCTACAATATGTTTAGCGGCGGTAAGCAAATAGCCTACTTTAAGAAATCTGTATCTGTGGGTGTATCATAATTTTTACTTTACGATATCGGCAACCGATATCTTAATCACAATTAAATTTCGAACATTCTGTTAAAAAGAAATAACATACTTTAACTTCGATTATCGAATTAATCGATTTGTGATTTCATTCACATTAAAATTCATATTCCATACATTCTTCTAAATCTCGAATACTGAGAATCGATTTGAGAATCGATATCGACTCAAGACCTTACCTGGTTTATGAATAAAAAAAAACTAATGTCAGTTCAGTCATTTGTTTTGTTTGAATTGTTTCAAACAAGGAGGTTGGAACTCTTAGGGCGCCTAAAGGTTACACACTAAAGAGGTCCGTGCTCTGTGGTTTCAAACATCCAACTTTTTTGGACTGTTGAATTGAAAGTTAAATATTATCGAGTTCGTTGTGAAATATTTACACTGAAAAATTATTTATGACGACGAAGACAGTGATGTTGAAATGTGTGAAACACCACCAGAAATCCGGGACGCCGCTACAACCGTGACCAATAATTTGCTGCCACAAAAATAAACATATTGTAGAAAACTTATTATATGCATGTAGATAAAGTTATGTATGCAACTGTTCATAATTAGGCATTAATACACGAGTGTTGTTTTATGAAACGAGCCGAAGGCGAGTTTCATAATAGAATAACACGAGTTTGAACCAGTCACATAAAATACTATAAAAATCCTAATTTTAAAAGTAATTAACTTTCTAAGAAAAGTTAATTGAGAAGCAATGTACTTCAAAATAAATCGTTAATTGGCACTTGACAATGACAGATCGCAGCCACTCGCAACGTTTGACAACTAAGCAGTACACGCGTTACATTGATCGTTCGAACGAAATAAAAATAATTATACAATTAATTCAAATATTTGTCAACTCTTAATACTTGAAAACGATTGCCAGTAATGCGTATTATTACCCATTTTCGTAAAAGCCTGGGTCATGCTAACACACTGTATAATACTTTAAAATATAACTATTTTAAACATAATCGGACCATTCGTTTTTTCTACGGAACCCTACACTGAACTGAACATGGCCCGACATGCTCTTGGCCGGGTTTTTCATGTTTGTCAAGATCTCATCCAACCCAATATTTTTAAAAATTATTACGAATTTAAAGAAATTATTTACGAATTGTCAAAATTACAATATTATGGTATCGTTGGTTAACTGGTACTGATGGTTACAGCTTGAAATTACTCGTAATAGATTTTGGTTACAATTATTCCATTAACACGTTCAAGGGCGTAGCTGCTATAGCATTCGGGTTAAGGCCTCCTTTATATGACGCAAATGCTATAGCAGTCTTTAATCGTCCCCCTTTTCTTAACCAAAATGTTAGAGAACTCGCTCCGCTATAGAAAATACCCATAGTCCTCGACTTACTGTCACGTTGTACCAAACCTGGATAAGATTACTGTCACATCACATGATTTTTGCTTAGTTTTTGAGTAAGCAACAACCTCACCTCTTTGCCCTCTTTTTACGCGCACAAATGCTATAGCAGTCGCGGTAGTATAGGGATTTGTTCAGATGTGCGGCATGTGCGCCGGGAGAGTGAAAATACTGTTTTTATCTATTATTTCTATATATTTTTAATACGTTCCTGTAAAGAATTTTAGTAGGTATTTATTTTTTACTGGGAAATAAATTAGAGATGGATTTAAATATGCGAAAGGTAAATTAAAATATTTCCATCAATATGTTCGCCGTTGTGTTTCGCTTACGTTTTCAAGAACATAATATGGTCGAGAATTGGCTCTAGACGTTTAATACTGTTTGTTTACAGCATAACGGGGGCATACATACATTATTAGTCAAATATTATCTGTAATATTTGTAATAACACTAATAACTAGACGATGAAAAATAGAACAAAAAAAAATTTGTCAGGTTGTTCGAGGAGGCAACTGATAAATCTTCGGAAGAGGTTTTAAGTGTCGAGGAGTCGGAACTATCAGCTAACGAACGAGAACTGTTGTGGCAGGACAAATATATAGGATTTTACTGCCATATGTAATCGACTCCTGACTTAGGTATTCTATAGCAGTCGAATGCTATAGCAGTATGCGTCCTTAACTACCATATTTCTCATGTGTCATAATGACACGCATGCTATAGCATGTGCAAAATTTCCATACAAATTTATGTGTCATTTTTGATCGGAAGCCAAACTTCTTACTGTCTGTGAACGTGTTAACATAATTACAAAGGTTTGATTAAAGAACAATTATGCCCATTTCAGAAATTTGAATCATTAGAGAGCAATTTTAATTTTTAGTTCATGTTTTCGATGCAAAAACTGCGGCAGTAACATAGGTATATTATATGTTACATAGGAATCGTTACATACAAGTAAAACCACAAAACTATGATACAAATACCGCCCAGATATTCCTAGGGCTGCACCAACTCAATTTACATTTTTAAATTTCTATTCAGCGTTCAGAGCTGCAGGTTGAAATTTCTCTGTAAATGGAATGATTTAGTTTCATTTTCTCAACTGGTTCTTCTTTGTTTGCTTTGCTTTCCTTAGCCAGCAGGAACGGAAACACCGGTACACAGTGTACGTACCTACTCTCATATTGCGAGAAAGTAGTAGTAATAGTAGTAGCAGTAGTAGTAGTATGTAGTAGTTGTAGAGTAGTAAACACTTTATTGCACAAATCATAAAAATAACAAACAAAACATATACAGTAAAAGTAAAAAGGTGAACTTATCCCTTTAAGGTATCACTTCTAGCCAACCTTTGAATAACTGAGAGTATACTGGTGTTGGTAAACAAAATCATGTACCTACAATTATTAATCGGGTGTCACACACGCGAACTTACCTGTCTTAAAAATATAAACAAAAAAAAAAGAATAAAATCGTACCTGTATAGATAAAATATTATCTATATAGGTATGTATTAACAGCCATCGGTGGGTTTCAAAAGGTCATAAACGTATGTTGTCTACGGCATCAACTAAGCTGAAGCAGTTAGGCGAATACGTAGTAGCATCTCGTCATAAAATCGTCTCGTCACCTTCAAAAGTACAGTTGAGTTCAAAATTTAAAAGCTTCCATTTGTCGCGTCACTCCGTTTCGAGAGCACTTCCCTATCTGCCACAGCCAGTATTGGAATTCTTGGTGTTGACATCTCGAGTGATGTCCAGTTCCGCGTCCACCTAGAGGGTAAGGCCAAATTGGCCTCGAAGAAGCTCGGTGTGCTCAATAGATCGAGGCAGTACTTCACGCCGGCCCACCGCCTACAGCTTTATAAGGCGCAGGTTCGCCCGCATATGGAATACTGCTCTCATCTTTGGGCAGGGGCACCTAAGTACCAGCTTCTCCCTCTAGACCGCATCCAACGGAGAGCAGCTCGAGTTGTCAACTGCCAACGTATTTCTGATCGGCTTGATACCCTGGCGCTGCGTAGAGATGTGGCCTCACTCTGCATTTTCTATCGCATGTACTACGGGGAGTGTTCCGAGGAGTTGTTCGGATTAATACCTGCTGCTTCTTTCCGCCACCGCCCTACGCGACAATGTTTTCATTCTCACCATTTAGATGGTTGGCGGTCCTCAACTGTGCGCTTTTCTCGTAACTTCCTGCCTCGCACAGCTAAACTTTGGAACAAACTGTCATAAGCGGTGTTTCCGGACCGATACGACCTTCAAACCTTCAAGAAAAGAGCGTACTCTCACCTTAAAGCCCGGCAACGCATTTGCGACGCCTCTGGTGTTGCGGGTGTCCATGGGCGACGTTAATCGCTTTCCATCAGGCGATTCGTCTGTTCGTTTGCCACCTATAGCATAAAAAAAAAATTGCATGGACGATTTATCAATGAATTCATTCATAAATCGTCCATGCAATTCTGAACGCCACTGCACATGATCAGATAATTTTGGACATCTTGCCCTATTATCTGTTTCATCAACCTGAAATATGCCCGAAAATATCTGAGAAATTACCAACATCTAGGTACCATTATCAAACTCGATTTTTCAGTTTTAATATATTTTAAGAGAGAAAAATCCCACCTTTATTCCTTTATACCCCGTATTGGCTACAAAAGGATAAAGAAATTGCAATGTGCCAAATCAGATTCCAAATCTTTTTCCACGACAACTATTCTCGCTCAGATTTCTCGTCACGTACCAACCCTAATGTACTGCATAAGGGAAAACAGCTTTCAAAGGATTGCTGTGACATCATTAGTGGATTCCAATACAGCATAATCTAAAAGGAATCAAGCGTGTGTAGCTTCAATGGTGTTTGCTACCTTTTGGGTTTATTAATACCTCTCCAATTAATAGAGGCGGGTATTGACTATTGAGTGAGTTGAGTAGTTTCTTTATGGTTTCTGTGTTACACTTGTTTGACTGATAATAATTATGGAGGAGTTTGGCAGTATTATATAAAATTGATTGAACAAGTTATTATTTTGTTTCAGCACATTACAAAATAAATGTAAGTCAAATAACAAAACATCTATCACCTAATTGATAGGCACTTCGTAACCATCCATTCTCAGCAAATAAATAATTTACTTACTTGAATATTTTACTTACGAGCGCTCGTACACCTGTAAGTTCTTACGTAAGTTATAGGGACGGATACGAGTATCTCTATTATCGACTATCTCATTCCTTAGTATAGCTCCGTCCCTATAACTTACGTAATAACTTACAGGTGTACGGCTGGCCTACTACGGTTTTATACATGATTTAAAAAATGACCATAGTTATGCAGAAAACGACGAACTCAATACAATAAAGCTTTAGTCAGACTGACAAAAAATTATACGCTTTCTGCAAAACTGTGGTCAAATATTGTTACACTTTTGTTAAATAACCCAAAAATATTTAATTGAAATCAATCATGCAATTAAAATGTATATTTGTACAGCAAATCGCCTTATAAATTTAATCTCTCAAGTCCATTAATTTAATGTTCATTATTATTGGTCAGTCAACGACCATTATTCAAACACGCTGTTGTTCACTACCAATATGAACTGGACTTTCTTGTGATAACACTACAGTTGGATTTGCATTGGGGATAGACAGTAGATACTACTATGTAACTAGTCTCATAATTCAGGCAAGTTTGCCTATTTACTAGAATGGAACATGAGTTGTGTGCTTTTAGAACCTCGTATCTTTCTCATTGTGACAGGCGAAAAGGGTTGTTATCACTTGTAAAATAAAACGTAATTTTATATGAATACAAAATTATTATATGATGACTAGAAAATCTACGGACATTCCCGTTTATCTAAACAATAGTTAATGTAATTTGTAACTACAACTATCATATCTCCTTGTTTAGTTTCCTTTTCATTTTAAGATAAATGAGAAAACCGGGAGCAGAATTGTGCCGCGGAATTATGTAGGTGCCCACCTCATCCGTGTTGCTCGCGAAACGGATTTTGATTTTAAATTAAAGAAGATTGGCGATTATGAATAAAAAAATACAAACTGAGATAAAAGCCAAGTCCAACATACTTATTTTTATTACCAATGCATTCCATTCTTGGTTGTTTTATAGGGTTCCGTAGTAAACTGGGAACCCTTATGGTTTCGCCATGTTCGTCTGTCCGTAGCATAGCTCAGTGGTCGTTAGTACTATAAATTTGTAATTTGGTACGGGTAGGTATACATATTAATCACGACGACAAAGTGGTAGAATAAAATGTAGAAAAACATTACAGAGCGCGGATAATAGTAATAGAGCGGGGATGATTTTTTTTTATTTTGCTGTAGATAATCCCATACCTAGTGTGGGGTACTGGGGTATTGTTCATTAGGTCTTTCAAAAAGAACAACGGTCCCAAACAAGATTTTTTCGAAACTCAATATTTTTTAATTTTGCTCCAGTTAAAAAAATTATGTTTCACCCCCCCCCCCCCTAACTTTTGATCCATGGGTCCAAAAATATGAATAACATTATGAATAGTGGGCTTATGGAAAACTTAAAAAAAAAACAATTCCAACATACTATAGGCAATCGGTCTATAGGTATCATAGACGTATTTGAATTACTACGGATTACTCTGATTAGGGCCCGACATGCTCTTTGCCGTTTTTTAATAGATATATTAGATTAGACGGACTAAAAGGTTTTCTTTGTATTTTGTGCATTCACCGTTATCGTTATAAGCGTATGTATTCAAAATTAAAAGTATTCATGAGTAACGAAATAGTGTAAAATACCTACTAATAAAAAAACCCCGATTGTCGGTTAAACCGAATAGAAAAGTAAAAAAAAGTTCGAAACGAATTGACAGTCATAAAGGCCACGTTACAATAACGGCAGCGTGGTATTGGATATTACGAATTCCAATGGCTCAGCGCTTCAAACCGATAATTTCCAAAATTTTCACTGAAATTTGTGAATCAGTGTGAAATTAGTTCGACACGGCGCCTGTAATTTCGCAACTGAATAGAGGACAATTTGTGACGTCACATGCAGGCATGTACTAGGAGTGGTAACACGTTGATGTGGTATTCTGGACCGAAGTAATTTAATAAATTGATTTTACAAATTTTGGTTAATTATTGGATTTGAAGGATAATTACGTATAGGAAAGGATGTCTTAAAAAACGAAAGATTAACTTAAGAAAAAATACCGAGGTTTACCAACGCTTGTTCAAATTTTCCAGAAAAAGGGGGTTAAAACTATTTTTTCGGACCGAAGTCCAGCCGGCCACGTGCTATAATCTGCGATATCATTCTGTGTACCCACTGTATGTATGCTTCTTTATGGGAAGGAATACACAATTGGTATAAAAACGTTTTTGATTACGCTTAAATCTTGGGTTTTTTTGGGACATCCACAACAAAATACTAAAGTACCAACGTTTAAGATACAAGAAACAATTAACTTTATCGTTCTTTGGATTTTAAAAGTTTAATTATGTTTTTGACATGAAGTCGTAATCACTGTTTTCTTAAATTTTTTTTTATTCTGGACCGGCGTATTTTTTTATATCACCGAAAATATTGACTATACAAAAAAAAATCTTTTAAGAGACCTATTCAATGATACCTTACACTATAGGATTACAGCAAATAAAAAATCATCCCACTTCACCAGTTGGGGAGGTACACGAAAAAGTTCAATGGGCACCTCCTTTGGTAATAGATTTATAGACGAGAAAGTAGTTTTGCAAAAGCAGGGAAATCAGTAAGCAATCAAGTTTGTGTAAAGTTTTTGTTAATTTTATCATATCCTTTTTCATGTTTCATACATCGCAGTGCTCTTATTGTGTCAGGTTGAATTCCACACATAATTATTTCTGCCCGCAGAGCGATGTGTTCCGAACGTGCATGAAAATTATCACACGCCAAAATATGCCATACGTCAATACCCGCAGAGGCCATTAGGGCGTGACAAATTAATATTTTACAGGCAGTGAAAGAGTGTGTTCGGAAATATGGTCTGTGAATTATAAATTGGATGCAGAATCAGTAATATTGTACAGAGTTTGTTATAATCTCGTGTCACTTTGTGTGTTGTATCGATCGGGTCGATACGAGTAACTATTGTCGAAAACAACGGTAACTTATGTTGTTAACTGGAGCAATTTTCGGCATGTAGAGTTTCATATTTAACGACCTCTAACGTAACTATTGTCCCTCAGGCGGGCAGGTGGGCAACAAAGTTGGTACCTGTGCTGTGTTAATTTGAGATTTAAGTACAATTTCCATAAGTGAAGCTGTAGTGTGTAGTTGTAGCTGTAGGCCCAGGATTCCACTTTATGAATCACTAGCTACCCTTATTGTGGTTGTTTTCTATATTAGCACGAAGAGATCATCGTCTTCTTAATACTTGTATGAATAAAACGATCATATAAAAAAAGGGCAATGAAAAATTAATAAAATAAAATAAATTAAATTAATTAATTAATAAAAAACTAATTAATAATTAATAATTAACTAATTAATTTTATTAATTAATTAATTAATAAAATTAATTAGTTATATAGGTAATTCAAAAAAGCGGTGGTGGCTCAGTGGTTTTGACGTTTGACTTTCAATCCGGAGGTCGTAGGTTCAAATCCTGGCTCGTACCAATGACTTTTTCCGAAACTCCCAACCCGCTTAGGGCCAGCGTGGGGACTATAGCCCAATCCCTCTCATATTATGAGAGGAGGCCTGTGCCCAGCAGTGGGATATATAGGCTAAAATATATATATATATATATAGGTAATGCCTTGAACTTGCTGCAGAATTGGTTTAGGTTAATTTACACCCATTTCCCACAAAATTTAAACATAGCAATGCGAGTATGGCTTACAAAACAAACCGGTGCATTTTTCTGGCGTTTCCGAGTATGAGCTTGCCATGTGTCATGCACGATACGCCAGATAACACCGCGCGTTTGTGGTTCACACTATTTAACAGTGACAAAAAAAATATAAAAAATGCTGTGCTGGGAACGGATTAGCTGTCTCGATTGTTTTTTATTTTTTTCATTAGTTATCATGCAGGTCAGTGCTGGAATCTTTGTCAAACTAAAATCGTAATGGCTTGCAAATTAAAGATTAGGCACTGAAGCACCTTATTCTTTTAAAGGAAAAATAATGTAGCAAAGGAAGTTTCCTCCAAGGCCTGTCTATGATCTTTGCTTCATATTGTTAGATTTTTCGATAAAGTACTGTACTCATTGTATAATATTAATATATTATAAGAATAACAAGTTCCAGAGGCAAATACATTGTTTAATTCATAGTTGCACGAGGCTACAATCAGTTGTTTAATTTTATTAAAACTTCGAAGTCATGCTAGTGGTTGTTTATGTTTTTATGCGAGCATTGTTTCATTTTTAGATTTTCGACCATCTTTGACTCAAGAGAAATAAATATTTTCTATCGTCGGGCACAATGTGGAATTTGTTCCGGGGTAACAAAGAAATTGATAATAAGGAGATTATCTTATTCTTTGGTTTTTTGGAGACATAAATGATGACACGAAATCAGTGAATGTTTTAAAGCGTCTGTCTGCTCTCTAGTCTGCTGTAGTCACATCTATATCATTATATGTACCTATACTGTAAGAAGAAATGTATTTTATTTTACGCCACTACTATAGTATTTTATGCAACCCTTGTTTAAGAGAGGGCAAAAAAGGTGAGTGGCGTGGGTAACAATTTGAGGCGAAGCCGAAAATTGTTATTAAAGACGCCACTAGCATTTTTTGACTCAGTTAAACAATGTTGCATACAATACTTTTTCTACGACCACACATTTATTTTTAAATAAAATTGTAAATTTTAGAAATACTCTTAGTCAAACAAAACACAGTCATCAAGGTCGGGAGGGAGACGTCAAAATTAAAAAAAGAAAGCTCCTCTATGGTTTATTGTTCATCAGATTTTTTTTTAATTAGTCTGACAGACATGTATTTCATTAAGTCTTGTATACACGAGGTGTCTTAAAATGCAAAAAACGCACTGCGTGTAAACCCGAATGCTTTTATAGGGAATAGACAATATAGACTTATCTTGACATCTGTAAGGTAGGGGCTTCATGGTGTGTTCACGACCATGTAAATGACAAATAACAGTACGGGAGTAGAAAAAATGCTTATAATTACAGACTTCATTATAAATATATCCAGTGTCCATCATCAAAATATTCATGTATTCACGCGCCTGGGAGCATATAATGCATTCCTGACTGTGACCCACTTTTTGGCTTCATTGAGATTCGTATATTGCATTTTCATTTTAGGGAATTGCTAGACAAGCTCTGTGTCGAGCTTTTAACGTTTTTCTTTGAGAGTAAGACGAAGTAAAATAATCGTAATGACATAATATTATGTTACGTCAACCAAATCAAACTCAATGATCGTAATATAAAATAAAAGACCTTTAATGGTGACATCAAAACCCAAATTGAGTCAACAATAACTTTGAGATTTAATTACTCACCCGGTATCGATTCCGGTATTAACATTAAATAAGCAGATTTAGATCCGTACTTATATGCCTATTGTACTCGTGTACTAAGTCATTAATAAACTTCTGTGATACAGTCTGCACCATAATAGACTAAGCAACTAGGCAAAACTTGAAACTTTGTAGAGTTCGTAGAGCGTTTACAGACTTCTAAGAGTATAAATATACTATAGTAAGCATTGTGACGATTTGTTATAAATGCGTAGGAAATTATTTATTTCTATAATAATTGTAATAACTTTTACAATGCATAAGCTTAGAAAGTGTTCTTTTTAAGGGTAAACTTATGCACAGAAAGTGATTTTTTTCGCACGTGTGCGGGAATGAATTTTCATAGTATTTTTTCGCACGGCCTGGTAGATACTGTCGAGATAGTCTGGTTCCTCGCATAATACATTGTAAAATGTTATATGATACACATGTTGAAATGTAGGCTTTTTTTCACTCGTGTCGGTTTTATAGTCACCGACACTCTTCTAATTTCCACACATGTATCATAAATAACTGTTATGTATACCTACTCAAAACCGCACAAATCTAAATTAGATATCAAAACTCATGCATGTTGATTTAGCATCTGCATGAAATTACACTTAATTAAAATTCCTCGTTTTAATGTACTTAATTCCATTTAGTTACACGCAAAACGGAGTTGGACAATGTACATTGGGAAGAAACAGAACTTCAATTTAATACTTAGAACATTAGCTAGCAAGTTAGCTAAGCTAAGGCATGATTAAGCCGAAACCAAGTTGCTACGGAATAACCGACTATAACAAAGAGCTTTACAACCAATTAAGACTTTAACAACAGTCTATCTATGTAGTTAGTAAAAACGTGTACCTACATTATTATTATCTAGACTGTAATATTGTATTGTTAGAATCAAAAGTGTTTTAGCATACGGAGGGGTCGAATACCAAAATAGCATATAGTTGAAAAGGTCTTTAAAAAAAAATAAGGGTCTGAAAAGAAAGTTTTTTTACTAAAGTCAATATTTTCGGAGATATAACCGCTCCAGAAAAAAAATGACTCTCCCCAGTCTCCCCCCTTTAAAAAAAATCATGAATGGTCTTAAAATAAAACTATTTGGAACATAATCGGCCGAGCAGTTTTTGAAAAACTACGAAAACCTACACTGAGCATGGCCCGACATGCTCTTGGCCGATTTTTAGCTCTTGATGTTACTGCTAAATGTGGTTTGTCAGACTATTTATTTGGCTGCTACTGCAATTTCAGTATTCACTTTACAGCCTAACAGCAGGGTCACTGCCTACTCAGCTAAGGTAGCCGTAAAAATCTTATTAGTGTTGTTGTTGTTGTATTTTAGGGATCTATATCTGGATCCCTTGTTTGACCTATTTTTGCATTCACTAACGTTTTATGTGCGAATGATCATTTGTCCTAACGCTCATATGCCTTAACTTGAATTTTCCTAATATCGTATGGATGATTTTTGTTTTTAAACGGTTTTTATTAACTTCACCGCGTATCAACTGTCGTCGATGCTTCAAATCTTGTGATGGATTTTTCGACCACTTCTACTGCATCGAAATCAATAAAATTCGGAACTCTTATCAAGTCCCCATGACAATGCAATATTATAATATTTGTATCCTGGTATCCTCAAAGACTGATGCTGCAGACGTACTGCTTACCTTAACCGAGAGTGTTAGACACGTGAAAATGAAAGTATAGCATGTTTGGCATAATCAAATACTAACAGCCTGATCTTGACTTCCAACTCCTCCCTCCTGATGCTGCAGTACCTACTGCCCACAATAACCGCAAGGTTTATCTTTTATCGATATCTTGATTTTAAAGAAGGTCTTTAGATACTAAGTAGAAACATGCATTAAATTCTGATACTCCAGTGTTACTGCCTGCCACAACCGCTAGGTTTAGCGATATGTAGATTTTGAAGTACTGCTTTAGATATTTGGTAGAAACATACGGATCTCATTATCATCATCATCATCATAGCAGCCTAAAGACTTTCACTGGTGTATATAGGCCTCCCCCAAAGATTGCCACAAGATGGGTAAAAACATATTCATTGAACAGACTGACAGTGTGTGTGGATCGCGTAGGGCGAACCGTCGGGCCTGCGGCCCTCCAGCTGATAGAGTGACAGCGTGAGTGGATCGCGTAGGGCGAGCCGTCGGGCCTGCGGCCCTCCAGCTGATAGAGTGACAGCGTGACTGGGTCGGGTGGGGTGAGCCGTCGGGCCTGCGGCCCTCCAGCTGATAGAGTGACAGCGTGAGTGGATCGCGTAGGGCGAGCCGTCGGGCCTGCGGCCCTCCAGCTGACAGAGTGACAGCGTGAGTGGATCGCGTAGGGCGAGCCGTCGGGCCTACGGCCCTCCAGCTGATAGAGTGACAGTGTGACTGGGTCGGGTAGGGTGAGCCGTCGGGCCTGCGGCCCTCCAGCTGATAGAGTGACAGCGTGAGTGGATCGCGTAGGGCGAGCCGTCGGGCCTGCGGCCCTCCAGCTGATAGAGTGACAGCGTGAGTGGATCGCGTAGGGCGAGCCGTCGGGCCTGCGGCCCTCCAGCTGATAGAGTGACAGCGTGAGTGGATCGCGTAGAGCGAGCCGTCGGGCCTGCGGCCCTCCAGCTGATAGAGTGACAGCGTGAGTGGATCGCGTGGGGCGAGCCGTCGGGCCTGCGGCCCTCCAGCTGATAGAGTGACAGCGTGAGTGGATCACGTAGGGCGAGCCGTCGGGCCTGCAGCCCTCCAGCTGATAGAGTGACAGCGTGAGTGGATCGCGTAGGGCGAGCCGTCGGGCCTGCGACCCTCCAGCTGATAGCGTGACAGCGTGAGTGGATCGCGTAGGGCGAGCTGTCGGGCCTCCGGCCCTCCAGCTGATAGAGTGACAGTGTGAGTGGATTGGGTAGGGCGAGCTGTCGGGCCTGCGATCCTCCAGCTGATAAAATGACAGCGTAAGTGGATCGCCTAGGGCGAGCCGTCGGGCCTGCGGTCCTCCAGCTGATAGAGTGACAGCGTGAGTGGGTCGCGTAGGGCGAGCCTTCGGGCCTGCGGCCCTCCAGCTGATAGAGTGACAGCGTGAGTGGACCGCGTAAGGCAAGCCGTCGGGCCTGCGGCCCTCCAGCTGATAAAGTGACAGCGTGAGTGGATCACGTAGGGCGAGCCGTCAGGCCTGCGGCCCTCCAGCTGATAGAGTGATAGTGTGAGTGGATTGCGTAGAGCGAGCTGACGGGCCTGCGGCCCTCTGGCTGATAAACTGACAGCGTGAGCGGATCGCGTAGGGCGAGCCGTCGGGCCTGCGGCCCTCCAGCTGATAGAGTGATAGTGTGAGTGGATCGCGTAGAGGGAGCCGTCGGGCCTGCGGCCTTCCAGCTGATAGAGAGACAGCGTGAGTGGGTCGCGTAGGGTTAGCCGTTGGGCCTGCGGCCCTCCGGTTGATAGACTGACAGCGCAGGTGGTTTGCGTAGGACGTGCACTCGGACCTGCGCTCCATCAGTTGATAGACAGAGTGTGTGAGTCCCTCCGGTTCACGTAGTGCATGCCATAATGTCGTCGAGCCCATGGCCCTCCGGTTGATAGACTGCATGGATTGACCCTTTGGGCCCTCGGTTCGCGTCGGCCTTTCCGTCAGACCTGCGGTCCTCCGGTTGGTCGACTGAAAGTATGAGTTTATATTTTATAGTCACAAAATTCGAGTGGTATAATGTGTGTGCAATATAAAAATTTAAACTTGATTTTCTCAATAGACCAAATTGATTGATATGTTCCTTATTGTCAGATCTCCGTTATCTAAGGTATTGTATGAATAACACGTCCGTTTGCATAGAGTGACAGCGTAAGTGGATCGCGTAGGGCGAGCCGTCGGGCCTGCGGCCCTCCAGCTGATAGAGTGACAGCGTGAGTGGATCGCGTAGGGCGAGCCGTCGGGCCTGCGGCCCTCCAGCTGATAGAGTGACAGCGTGAGTGGATCGCGTAGAGCGAGCCATCGGGCCTGCGGCCCTCCAGCTGATAGAGTGACAGCGTGAGTGGATCGCGTAGGGCGAGCCGTCGGGCCTGCGGCCCTCCAGCTGATAGAGTATAATAAGTAGGTATCGGAAATTAACTAACAATTGCACTAAAAACTTGAAAATAAAATAAGTAAAAAAAGTTTTAAGTTAAACGGTTTTTATTGCACCAAAAACTAGAAAATAAAAATTAGTTGTAACTAACCGTAAATGCTACTTTCTGTAGATTACTCATTTGTAACTATTGTCTTTGTAGTCTTCCCAAGTCGGATGCTGAAAGCCACGTTTAGCCTCTATGTCAGTGGATTAAGCGTTACCTAATCGGAAACTTTTACCAAACTAAAATAAAAACGTGGGGCGTTATTATAAAGAATTATACAAGTTCAAAATATGTAATTGTATCTTTAATTTTTCAATTAATCATGCATCTGTTCCAACACTTCTACAGAGGTAAATAACTTTTATCAAGGCCAGAACAAAACTTATTACACTATTTTCTAAGTGTGTTCTTGAATAACTATAGTGAAATAATCACAATTGCGTACGCCCCACGTTTTTATTTCAGTTTGGTAAAAGTTTCCGATTAGGTAACGCTTAATCCACTGACATAGAGGCTAAACGTGGCTTTCAGCATCCGACTTGGGAAGACTACAAAGACAATAGTTACAAATGAGTAATCTACAGAAAGTAGCATTTACGGTTAGTTACAACTAATTTTTATTTTCTAGTTTTTGGTGCAATAAAAACCGTTTAACTTAAAACTTTTTTTACTTATTTTATCCCTAATGCGTTATATCCTAATCATCATTTTCCATATCAACATACCTGGGATAACTGGGGGCAAGTTATAGGGATTTCATATCGATTAAAAAGATGTCGATATACTTATAATATAATAATGAGCTTATTGAACATTATCGATTACAGTACGGAGGTTCGATGTCATATCTGATATCGGGCCTCTTGTATGCAGATGTCATTTTAATCAAAATGACAATTTAAATATTGATATTTGAATATTAATTGTATATTTTGAAAACTAATTTAAAATAAACGCGTAACTACCCATTTGAACTTATTTTTTATTTTAATTGAAAAGTACCTAATATTTATTTATGCCGAATAACATTTTGATGTTGTCATTTACAGTAACATCGATATATTTTTAGTCGATAAAATATTTTGCTACATCACTTTCGTATAAATGCCCCGAGTTATCCCAGGTATGCATCAATTATTCATCCTAACGTTATATGCAATAATAATCATGTACCATAATTGTCAGTAAGCCTAATGATCGATAATCCTAATAATCGTATTTCCTAACTTTGTATATATGGCCTATTGTAGTTTATCCTATATTTGTAAGCTACTGACCTGACGGGTCAGAGTATAGCAAAGGCGGCGCGGGAATTTTTTTGATGGGGGTAGTGTCATTTAAAACACGTATTAATGCTATCGTATAGAGGATGCTAACATAAGGAAGTTTTGTGTGGACAACTTTTCTTTAAACTTGATAATTACCAAGATATCGGCTCCTAAATAAAATTTGGTTTTGGTGAACAAAATTACGATGAATGTTAATATATTTTTTTTAATTTGTGGTCGTATATCTCGGCCATTTTTGATTTTGGGGAAAAGTTTTCTGGGTTGCGACAAAAAAAATAACCTCGAAGACTAAGGCTTAGTCTTCTAATCTAACCTATCCGAGTCGGATCTGCCCCGGAAGGTTTTGTTCGCTCGCTTCGCTCGCTCACTGCAGATTTTGGTCAAGATTACGATGAATGTTATGTTAATTTTTTTTTACACTCTTAGTATTAAGGTCTTATGACGGGTCAGAAAAAAAATAACCCTAACCTACCTCGGACTCTGTCGGCATGTCGGGCTTCCGTGCAGTAAAATTTTAATATTGATATATTAAAATAAAAATAAAAATGGTGCAACCATTACCGACATTATGAATAAATATTGTTATGGCTATTGATCGTTAGGGCTTCTGTCTCTTAGGACAACAACATTTAGGCTAAATGTCATGAGGTGAAACGTTATTACGGATTTCGAAGAATATGCAAAATAATATTAGGGTTTTTAACAGTTATAGTAAAAAATGATTTGGACAAGTGAGTTTTAGGGCAATCATTACATTATGGAAAATGAGTGTTATTGCAACTGATCGATAGGGCTAATGCCCATTAGTGCAAAACAGTTCGGGCAAGTGATTTTAGGACAAACGATGTTAGGGATCTCGAAGGAGACCCTGGCCCAGTACAGTACAGTAATTTCGTAGCAGATGTACACATGTTTCCTCACAATGTTTTTCTCCACCGTGAAGCACTTGTGACTATCAAATGATATTTCCTACATAATTTTTTGAAAATAGGTAAAATAACTGTACATGATGATTTGAGCTATATCTGCAGAAAAAGAGTAGGTACCTATATGTATGAGGTAGCTCCTTATTGGTATAAATCAGAAAGTTCTCAGGAGCAGAGTTTTGGCAGCTCAGAAATTTGCATGAAGACAGCTTGTTACCTCGGCTCCTAATGGATAATTCGAGTTGTTGACGGTACGGAATTTCCATTTTCATCTAGGGAATACAGGTAGGAAATTCAATAGGTACCTACATCGTGCGACTTTAGATTTACTCTTAATATCTCCTATAATAAATGTTGAATGATTAATTACTTAGGTTTTTTAGTTATCTTCAACATGGTAATGTTGAATCATCATCAAATATTTCTCCGAACCTCCGACTAATACAATTTTTTTTAGTTTTCTCGAAGCTAAGAAATATAAAGACTATTAATTATGAAATAAAACTATGAAAACGGATAAACTCGCGTATATTAAGTCATTTTAATTTCACATTTTCATAGTTTTATTTAATGTGTAATCCTCGCGGTAACCGAATAAAATATTACTATTAATTAAATATCAATAACCATGATACGAGACGAGCGTACGATGGTTAGAAAAGGATTCCACGGTCTACGATGTGGTGGAATATGTACCTACATTCGTAAGAAAACCCACTATGGCTTTAGAGTGTACCTACCAGCTGTTATCTCGCCAGTGCACTTGAGCTCCTATGGCTCCTATGGCTATGACTTTTGGTCGAATGTGTAGTGTCTCGTTTGCCGAATCCTGGACCGAATCGGACAACGCTACAAATACTTCGTATCATTTTAACAGATTAAGGGCTGATTTTTCAATCCTCAGTTAAAAGTATCCGTCAGTTAAAAGTATTACCATCCTTATCGCTGGTCATCAGTCAAAAAAGGATAGAGCTAACATTTATTTGACAGTTACTGTTAACTGGGGATTGAAAAATCAGTACTTAATGGATAATTTATATATGTACAAGTATGTCAGTGTGCATCTCTTGTCTGACAATAAATGATTATAAAATAGTTGTATAAAACAGCATGAACTTGGTGACACAATAATGAAAGAGAGACAGAAGAAGTACTTGGTGATATTTCTGTTAGCCTTCCCAGGTACTTATAACTTCTTTATACAATGTATACAAGGTGCCCGTGAGGAAAGGGAAACATTTTAACAGCATATTCCTGAGACTAAAAGAAGCAAAAAATGTTAAATGAGTTTTGGTGAAATATGCAAAAAAAAATAGTTTTTTTTTAGATGTTTTGAATGCCTCAATACACAACAATAGGATTTGATTAATGAAACTATCGCAAAAAATGCACTTTAAACGTTTTTTTTTAATTTGCTAGGTTATTAAAGTTTTTTTTGTTCATTTGATGTCTGTCAATTAAGTGTGACAAGACTAAGACATCATGGTAAGAAAATCGTTTCCTAAAATGCGTTTATCATAGCGTAATGGGCTAAAACGGTTTTAGTAAAAAAATCTAATTTTCTCTTAAAATAGACTCAATCCAGAAAACTTCATATATTATGACATTTTCAACTTCAAATTTGGTCAGAAATCCGCTGTTGTTTTTTTTTCCCCTTCCTCATGGGCACCGTGTATAATGAGGGAGTTAAGGTCAACATGACTGTATTTTGTAAAATTATGATGTGGTCACTAAAAAATATATGATATAAATACGAATAATGAACTACCCCCGTCGTAACTAATGCAACACTTGAGTGATTCTCATGGCAAAGCTTTCCCAGGTATATACATAATGCCGGAGGAGTAGACAAAGATGCTTTCAAAGTGCCCATTACCATTCTTGAGAGGGCACATAATGCGTCTCCAACAAAGTATAATATGACGATAATTTACTCACTGGAAGGATGTTCACACACAATAGTGTATTTATATTTATGTACATTTTTGCTTGCACGAGTATGTGGGAAGTATATAGGTAAAAAGTTAATTGACAATTGATTGATTAAGCCATACACATGTATTATTTATTTATTTATTTAAACTTTATAGCCCAAAAGAAAATCTTAACGTACAAAAGGTGAACCTGCTAAGGGCATTCTCTACCAGTCAACCTTAAGGCAAAGCAGAGATGGTGTGGGCGGTGCTATTTTGGGTATCATACAATGTGGGAATATTATTTTTATTTAGGTTTATTTTGCATTTTACTTTAGACTTTCCTTTGAAATTACGAAACTGATTTGCTAAACGTTATATTTAAAAATATTACTCACATTTTACTTGTAAGTAGATTGGCATACAAAATTTCCACCCAAAACATGAAGCCTTGTATGTAATATCATAAACATAATTTAAAATTTCCTAAGCAAAGCAAAGCTTTTCTTTTGAGCACAGATGACCTAGAAACAGCGTTTCTCCTTGATGAAACCTGCATTAACCAGCAGAGCGCCCGAGGATTTCGTGAAACAAGGTGTTGGACTCCTGCAGGCGTCGCTGGCACCCGTGGGATTAAAGTGTTGTAAGCAAGACGAGCATTTAGAAAGTGAAGTGCGGTGTAAAGACATGCATGAATGCAAGCAGATGAGGCGAAAGTAATGCTCGTGGAGATATCAGTTTACAAAAGTTTTTACCTCGGACATTTATTCTAGTGGAGGGCCTGTTTTTGTTTACAATAATTATCATGACTTTTATTTATATTTGATCGGATTTTAGTTAGCTCGTAGAATGCCTAAATAGGCCCAAACATCTAATTAAAGTAGCATTTCAATGCAATTTTATCTCGTATATCAATAAAGTTACGCGTCTATGATAAACTTTTCAACCAAAATATATATCGATAAGATAAGTTTCCATAACAACATTTTATTTTTAATCATTGGCTAAGAATGATAACAACGTGATATAAAGTATTTGCTTGTAGGTATGGTAGTTGTGATTTGTTTTTAAGGTGTATAGCACATGCAAAATGGCACCTAACAAACAAAAAGTGGAAAAGAAAAAAGAAGGCAAAGTTAAAAGTTCTATTAGTGAAAAGAACAAGGAATTGAGATCAAGAAGTATTTGTAGTGTTTGTGCTGTAAGTATTTAGTACCAAAGAAAAATAATGTGGATAAGGCTAAGCAACCTTAAGGCAAAGTTAAAAGTTCTATTAGTGAAAAGAACAAGGAATTGAGATCAAAAAGTATTTGTAGTGTTTTTGTGCTGTAAGTATTTAGTAGTATCAAAGAAAAATTATGTGGCCAGGCTAAGGAACCTTAACTTTTTTCTTCGTGCTAACTGCTTAGGAGCAGTGACACAGTGTCTATCCCAATTTGAAATAGCCGTCAAAGTCAACTTTCATTGCACCGCTTTAGAAGAAGGAGAACAAGAAGAAGAAAATTGTTCATTCAGGAACTTAGTACATAACACAACTGTTAACTAAGAAAATAATATTGAAGAAAGATCATTCCTGAAATGGCTTCCACTCAGCTTTTTGTCAAGGCATCTCTTGGATTCCTTGACGCTAATCTTCCGTGGAAGCCCTTCCGAGCGAGCGCCACGGCCATACTTTACAATATTTATTAAATCTTAACTATTAAAATATATAACATTTTTACCTAATGTGCTTATGTTTCACATGAAGGATATTTTTTAGAAAAGTCAACACTGTGTGCACGCACATGTTGCCACTGACGAATGATAATTGAAGGTATTATAATTAAATACTGCACAAATAATTCGTTCGTATTTGAACTGTTGAAAAGTTTTGATAACAGTATTTTCCTTCACACTTCTTTTAATAGTAATAGAAAGTGCTTTAAAAATGTTAAACTAATAGAGTACACAGTGAATTAAGATCTCATTACGGAAATAACTAACCAATACTTATTTGATTTTTATAATGATAAAGTAAAAACGGGTACCTGTGTGGTAAATATACGTCCAGCAGTGTTCAGTGTTATTAAATCTCGCGCAAAGGCGAGTTGCATAAATGCAGTCAGATAACTTATCTAATAACACTTGCTATATACCTATTTACTGCTCCTCGTGGTTGCTTTTTAATGATGTTTATTTACGTTTGATTTGAATTTAACTTCAATTAAACGTTAATTTTAGTAAAAAATCATAATTGTGTAGCACCGGGTCTGTTCCTTATGCGTTTGTGAAACTTCTCTTTTTTATATTCGCAACTTGAATATAATATATTACAATAAATGTGAAAAAATAGGTAAGTTGGGCTGAGGGTTCCGTACCACCGCACCGCTCTCTTTCAATGTATTTGTCGGTAAAAGTTCATGGAAACTTAATATAATGTACACCTATTTAATTACCACTACTACTTGCAAATTATATTTCAAACCTCAATATCATTTAAAGACTTATTAGTGGTGTGTCTATACCACACGTTTAAGTATGATGAAAAAAAAATTTGTTCAAAGTTTCAGTTTAGTTCAGTAAGTTTAGTTCAAAGGGAAACCCCCAAAATTTTTGGTTTTTCTTTTATTTTCGTGTGAAAATCTTGATGTGGTTCATAGTATGCTGTGTCATTTACTTACCGAGTTTCAATAGTATAATTCTTACAGTTTCGGAAAATTTACCTAGCACAGGTTGTATGTAGTTCGGTAAATATTTACATCAATATGAGTAGGTAGGTATCATATTAGTGATATTAGCCACGCCGACCAAACGGTAGAATAAAATTTTAAAAATAACTTTTTTGGGTACCCTACGGGATAATCTTTTTTTACTGGAATCCTACAGTGTGTGGCATCGTTGAACAAAATAACTTTTGATTCACATGTCCGCAAAATATGAAAATAAAACAAGAATAGAACATGAAATATGAAAATAAAACAATCTACATGCTTTTGGTCGGTTTTATTCGATATTATGTCAATATAACTTACTTATATATTTAAATTACAGGTCAGTCTAACAGTGGTCTCCATTATCGTAGCAGCAGTGGCATACCATTTGTACACAGACGTGTTTCATATCCCAGAGTTGCCCGTAGTTGACTTGAACGTGTGGTGGGGTCCGAACCACACAAAATTGAGTCAAGATACGACGATCAGACCGTTTAGAATCTTATTTAGTGATGCTGTAAGTCAATTTTATGTGTGCTAATTCAATTGTATTTTTTAAAGACAACTTATACTTATGTAGTAGAATGCGTGCCGAGGGTGTTAATATTTAGTGCAGGTGACTCGAATTTCGTGCAAACGTCTTCTCGTTAGCAAAGGCTAAAT
>JALPQI010006173.1:0-65448 GCA_025490895.1 Thaumatotibia leucotreta
TCTTTAATTTAAGGGTAAAATCAGGTTAGTAAACTTTGTAATTGAAACTAAAAACGCGAAATTCAAAAAGCAGGAGGTCCGCTATCTAAGTTTTTCATACAAATGGCAAGTCGTGTTGCAAAGCTGCAATTTTTGTATATTATATAGGCTCTATAGGGATGTACGAAAATGCATATTACAAGAAGAAGAAAAAAAGGATTTAGGTATAGGACGTAAAAAACTAAAAAAAAATCGGACTTTTTTTAGTTTTTGACGTTTACCTAAAAAACTATAACTTTTTGATACTAATTGCTACAAAACTATGAAAGAATATTAAATTTGAAAGGATTTGAGCTACCTTGCATTACCTTAAACTATATAGATTTAGAGATACGACATTTCAAAATGTGCCCTTCATTAACTTAAGAAAATAAATGCATGTTTTGAAGCCTCGTGTACCCCCAACTATAAGACTTACAGTAATTGTTATCGGCTCAATTTGTTCCAAATTTAATGTAGTTATTATCTACAATTACTTTTTTTTCTTAGGGCGAACGTTTTGCCAATATTTAGTGAATAGCTTTAACGTAACCTAAAATTTGTTTATGTTTTGATAAAAGGGCACTTTATGAAATGTCGTATCTCAAAGTATATATAACTTACGGTGATGCAACGTAGCTCAAATCCTTTCAAATTTAATGTTCTTTCTTAGTTTTATAGCAATCAGCATCAAAAAGATAATAGATTTTTAGTTAAACGTCAAAAACTAAAAAAAGTGCGAATTTTTTTCCGTTTTTTACGTCCTATGCCCAAATTATTTTTTTGTTTTTCTTTTAATATGCATTTTCGTATATATCTATAAGGCCTTTATAATATACCAAAATTGCAGCTTTGCAACTCGACTTGCGATTTGTATGAAAAACTTAGATAGCGGGCCTCCTGCCTTTGGAATTTCGGGTTTATACTTTCAACTACAAAGTTCACTGACCTAATTTTACCCTTAAATTAAAGAATATTAAGTGCGCTATAAGGTCATTATTGCATGTTTTTCGTAGCATAATTAAGTGAGGCAATATTAAGTCGAAAACGTTAGCAAAACACAAAATTTTATCTAGTTTACAAAAAGGGGTACTTTTTAAAGTCTCGAATCTCTGAAACTATAAGACCTACGATAATGCATGTTAGCTCAACTTGTTGGAAATTTATTAGTCTTTAAACGTTTGTTCACATATGATATCAAAAAACGTAAGGTTTTTTAAATAAAAATCAGAAACTAAAAAATGGCCGTAAATTTCGCAGTTTTTCACGTACTACCCAGCTAGCACAACTTTTTTTTGCTTGCAAAATATGGTTTTATACTGTCCTATGGTGTCTAAACAACATACCAAAAATGCAGCGATACTACTTGATTTGCAAGTTTAGGGTAAAATTATGTACGATTTGACCGTACTATTTAGCACACCTCCGCTAGTAGGAATGGATCATTTTTTTTATATTTTGCGGGGTTAGGCACTGGTCTCACCGCGAGCTACTAAACTATGAACTATCGGCTATAAACACGAACAAAAGATACGCACTCCCGTGTAAATAAATAAAATAAATAAAAGAGACGCGGCTATACATAAAACGTCATACTTCGCAGCCTATTATAAGGAACATAACAATATTTCATTGCATGTTTGAGAAAAAATAAATTTTGAAATGTGGCCATTTACCAAGCACGCGACGATTTGATGCTACTCCTAATTTAAATTTTAACAGATTTTAGTGCGAGGTTTACTACTATGTACTACACGAACAAATTATTTTTCTCAAACATGCAATGAAATGTTGTTGTTATGTTCCTTATAATAGGAGAATGGAAACGGTTCCCATATGTTATCACTCCCAGCCAGGTGTAGGTCACTGAGTGACCACATACTTTGAATACTGTTTCTTGGAAATTGTGAAGTCTTTATTTACAAAGTAATAGTACATTGTGCATCAAGGGAGGTAAGTACGGAATTACTAACGAGAGTGTTAGAAGCCCGACGCCGTTAGGCGGAGGGCTTTTATGACTCGAGTTAGTATTCCGCTTACCGACCGTGATGCATACAATGTTTTTCATCACACTTGCAGACAAAAAAATAACTTTTAAGACAAAATATTATTAAATGACGTACTGACATTTCTATTACTCCCTTTTTTTTTTTTTTGTTGACGCAGGGGAGAATGCAATTACGCATCATCAACACGGGCTGGGGGAGCCCATGATGGTATGTGGGGCTCGCTCCTCCAGGGAGAAGAATACCCACTAAACTCCCCTGCGACGTTGCCCTCTCTTCCGTTATGGGGAGCATCTTGGGATCGTGTCCATTCTACCACGAATTTCTCTTTTCTATTACTCCCTACGCCTTCCGGTACTTGGCCGCCACTCAAGAACCTTCCCGCCCCAACGGCCATCGGTTCTACGCGCAATGTGCCCCGCCCACTGCCACTTCAGTTTAGCGATTCGGAGAGCTATTTCGGTTACTTTGGTTCTGCTGCGGATGGTGCGGTGGTTCTGGTGCGAGGCGTAGCGTGGGTAGGCCCCCCACAAGGTGGACCGATGACCTGGTGAAGGTCGCAGGAGTCCGCTGGATGCGGGTGGCGCAGGACCGGTCATTGTGGCAATCTTTGGGGGAGGCCTATGTTCAGCAGTGGACGTCTTTCAGCTGATATGATGATGATGATGATGATGATGATTACTCCCTAGGGAATTTAACTTTTCTATTACTCCCGCTACGCGCGCAAGCAATGGCGCGCTTAGACAGCAAGTGTGATGAAAATATAATAATGGATCATTTAGGTTATCGTCTTTTCGGTGTACATGCCTAAAGTTAAGGAATTCCAGTACTAATTTTGGGATAACACTATTAACGGTACAACTAGGTTCCCCGGTCTATAACCATAATGTAATAGAATCGTAAGACAGATTTATACAACACTTTTGACCACCGAGTGGACAAGTTTTGTTTTTCCGACTGACAATAACCCTAATAAAAGCTGCACAAATAAGTAATTAAATTGAGTAACGTTAATTCAAAAAATGCTCAACATCTTTTAAAAACCTTTACTTTTCGATGTGGTCGATGAAACTTACTACCCCTGGAAAAGGGTACCTGTAATGTGTACCGCGGAGTCATAGTTTGATAGCTGTTGTTCCTTGCATAATTTTATTATAAATTCGTACTCATATAGTACAGTTTGTACCCAGTAATCCAATTACTTCTGGTCAGTCAGAACTCTCATTGTTTACCCCAGCATCAGCATCAGTCGGATTCAAGCTAAAGATAGAACAAGATTACCCCCCGCGCTGCACAACCAAGTTCGTCTATTTCTGTACATAGGTCAATGTCGGCCATTGGCCTCGTTTGGCTCTCGACTTCAAGAGGGATCGCTAAATTTTAGATAGCCCGATCTGTATGTAGGAATCCTTTCAAAAAGGGTAAGTGAAAGTCAGGTTTCATTTTTCAAATTTTTTTTCGTGTATTTTTCATTATTTTTTATAATTTATAAATGACCTAGTAAGAAAGTAGTCTTATCCGTTTCAGCACATACATTCATGAGATTCATTCATGATATTACAAAAGATCCTTTGGCGAGTGCAGTACCGAGGCCGGCACGAGGCGCCGCGCGCCGGTTGCCGTCACTATTACGATTTAATTACAATAATATCTTACGTACAATTAAATTAACGGAGATTACGAGCCCGAGTACAGCAGCCGGACCCGAGCCGGCCGGGACCCGGCGCTTAGAAGCACTTCCTGTGCACGATGGAGGGCCCGGACTCGTCGTACTCCTGTTTCGAGATCCACATCTGCTGGAAGGTCGAGAGGGAGGCGAGGATCGACCCGCCGATCCATACGGAGTATTTCCTCTCCGGGGGAGCGATGATCTTGATCTTCATCGTGGAAGGAGCCAGCGCGGTGATCTCCTTCTGCATGCGGTCGGCGATGCCGGGGTACATGGTGGTACCGCCGGACAGCACGGTGTTGGCGTACAGGTCCTTACGGATGTCGACGTCGCACTTCATGATCGAGTTGTAAGTGGTCTCGTGGATGCCGCAAGCTTCCATACCCAGGAACGAGGGCTGGAAGAGAGCCTCGGGGCAACGGAATCTCTCGTTGCCGATGGTGATGACCTGACCGTCGGGAAGCTCGTAGGACTTCTCGAGCGAGCTGCTGGAGGCGGCGGTGGCCATCTCCTGCTCGAAGTCGAGGGCGACGTAGCAGAGCTTCTCCTTGATGTCACGTACGATTTCTCGTTCAGCGGTGGTGGTGAAAGAGTAGCCGCGCTCGGTGAGGATCTTCATCAGGTAGTCGGTGAGATCGCGACCGGCCAAGTCCAGACGCAGGATGGCGTGGGGCAGGGCGTATCCCTCGTAGATGGGGACAGTGTGGGAGACACCGTCGCCGGAGTCCAGCACGATACCGGTGGTACGACCGGAGGCGTACAGGGAGAGCACGGCCTGGATGGCGACGTACATGGCGGGGGTGTTGAAGGTCTCGAACATGATCTGGGTCATCTTCTCTCTGGAAAAGAAAACAAAGTTTCGTCAGCACAACGGGCGAGGAGCGCAAACAGTTGACGATATTAAAGACAGCTTAGCGACCAGCGTTGGGGTGCCAGCGAGACACGTACCTGTTGGCCTTGGGGTTGAGGGGAGCCTCGGTGAGCAGCACGGGGTGCTCCTCGGGCGCCACACGCAGTTCATTGTAGAAGGTGGGGTGCCAGATCTTCTCCATATCGTCCCAGTTGGTGACGATGCCGTGCTCGATGGGGTATTTTAGGGTGAGGATGCCTCTCTTGCTCTGGGCCTCGTCGCCGACGTACGAGTCCTTCTGTCCCATGCCGACCATGACGCCCTGGTGGCGCGGCCTGCCCACGATGGAGGGGAACACGGCGCGTGGTGCGTCGTCGCCGGCGAACCCGGCCTTGCACATGCCGGAGCCATTGTCCACTACCAACGCGGCTACTTCCTCGTCGCACATTGTGATTTAGTCTGGAAACAACAAAATTATCATTAAAGCATTTTAATCTTCACAGGTACCTAACATACACTTTTAAGAAGTTGTCGTCTAATTATATTATCTAATAAGAATCGATTCATACAACTAGCAAACGGCGACTTTTAATTAAATCTGTAGTAATTGAGTGCAGCCGTGGGCAGAAGGCCCACGAAGCCTTATGGGGACACTAAGTGGGCGATGCCAAGCGAAATCGAACCAAATAAGGCTCGATCTAGAGGCGAGGCGAGAACGTGGCGGCTGACGCGGCCGCGGGTTGACCGCGTTTCGCAGATGGTCGCGGGGTCCGCCGGTACTTTCCAAATTTCCAAGTTGTAATTGAATCGTGAGAATTTTAACTAGCACTGTCAGGATCCTCGACCACGCCCTACCGCAACCGGCATCCGCCCTTAACCCTCCGACGTGTCACTGACCGCAAACACTACACATCATCAATCCTTGCACCACTCATCACTTAACACACTAGATGCTGCATCAACTTACTTTTAATTTAATATCCTATTATAAATAAAATAAATTAATTTGATTGCACAGCCTCGGTAATGCTGCACAACGCCTCAACTCGAGCTCACTTCGTGGAATGTCGCCGAGCGCGGCCCGCGGAGTATATAAATGAAAGTGGTTATCGGGCGCCCCTTCCCCGCGCCGCCGGCTCTCCACCAATCGCACAATACGTGAGGTTTCGTGACCATATATGGTATTGCGCTGCTACGGAGCCTGCGCGCTGAGGCTCGCGCCCCGCGCCCCTCTGATAGCGCCGCTCTTGATAACGACGAGATTTCCAGCAGAAGACACATTGCACACATGGCTACGACGGAGATAGTTCACCATCTAACCCGTATCCACTAGATCCTGTCTACACACTCTATTGGGATGAATCTGCCTAAAACAACATAACGGTCCCGAAATCTTGGCATCGTTCCAAAAAATCCCATTAAGTTCGTATCAGACAGTCAGTAGACCAGACTAATAACGTCATTACTATGAGATAAACGTAAATAACATAACTAAACACCCTCAAGTATTTATTTGAATCACTGACTCTGCTAGGTTATTTTTCGGTTACACAGTTAACGGTTTTTATTGCAGTTCATCTCAAAAACAATTACATCAAAATTACGAATCTTTAGTTATAGATTATGGGTACTTGATCACAACAAAAACAAAAAGCAATAAATAATAATGACTTACCAGGAAAAATAGCAGCGTACAGAGAACAATACTACAGCAATCGCCGATCCGTGAGAAATGCCGGCCGGTTTCTGTCGCGCGCTTGTGGAGGTCGATTTGCTTCACTACGCCGGCGCCGCGATATAATCGACTCTCCCAATGGACCTCAGTTTGGTGCTAAATAAACTCAAATAACCGATGAAATAAGTCGCGAAGGCGGATAAAACGGCCTTCAAAATATGTCTAATGACAATCTCGACAGATAAATGTCAGTCAATTGTTCGGAATTTGTAATTGGAACAATAAAATGTTTCAAGACCATCGATAAATTATGGACTCGCCTGACCTCCCCACTCGCCGCAACAGACGGCTTTACCATATATGGGCATGGAGAAAATCCCGCGTCGTGATTGGTCCGTTCCAGCAAGCAACGGTCGCAATACAGACAACTCGCACACAAACAAATTAGTTTGGTTTGCTAGTGTGTGTCTAGGATACCAATATGAACGATTCAATGAAATGTATCTTTTGTGTAGTGGCAATATTGCTATGCATGTTGCTATTTTTCAAAAATTGTATTTGCGACTTGCGGCTGCCTGTGGCTAAAAAGTATGAAGGCAGCTTCATTATAAATTCCTTGTTCAGGTAATATGCGTTCGTTACGTGCGAGGTCAAGGTAGTTTGACGTTATCAATGAATGATTATGATTAGCACTGCGTATTGTGACGTTCTTGGCAGCCACTGCACAGCAGACGATACTCTATTAATCTTTTTTCTTAAATATCGATACTCTTTTTTTCAATAGCTGCAGTTGTAGGCAATTCTGCATCATTAAACAAAAGTAATACTTACCTAGATAAGTTTGTAACAAAAATAGTACTGCACCATCGATTGAGGGTTTTGGCACTTTTGATGATTCTCCAATTGCTTTTATTACTATACTGTACATAAATTATTTATTTATTTTAAATATATTCAATATATTTGCGGTTTCATATGGTGTTACGAGTTGTTAGGCAACTTGTTAAGTTTAATTTATTAGTGGTTCAATAAATCACACTATGCAAGTATGCATAAACTTCGAAATTGATTTTCAAAACAAATCAAAGTAGACTTCACACTACCGGTTTGAATTTAGAAACTTTATGTTAAATTTTATTAAAATTAAGTAAGAGTAACGTCGCGTAACTAGAAAATTTTAATCTATTCACTAGAAAATGTGGGTACCTCCGTAAACATATAACTTTCGTTTTTATTAAGATTTGATGGGGAGTAATAAATAAAAAAATTGTAAATTAAATGATTAAAATTTGTGCCACAATAATGAAATACACGGTGTAACAATTTAAAATAACGCCCAAGTTTCTTAACAGATTTTCTGTAGGTACCTATATCTTGTTATCGTGTCATAATCATTAACATGTTATTCATCATAAACGTATCGTAAGCACTTGTAAGTCAACAAACGTCATGCCTAACAATTCTCGTGAAAATTTCCAAGGCTGAACAATATCTGACCGTACGAAGGTGAATTCCAAGGAAATCATTTGCTAAACCTCGCAATATTCATATTTTACTTAATAGAGTGTTAATATTTTTTGTTAAATTAAATTAAATTAGACATTTAGAGCACTGGGTGGTACATTGGTCGTTTGAAGATGACTCACCTCCTGTGCATGCGTACTACGGCGATGAATGACTAACCCTCCGCTTGGTACCACAGTCTTGTCACACTTTATTGCTGTTCAATGCTTGTTCATAATTTTAACGCTTCTTAGTATTTATTCAGTAGTTCCCTTGAAATGAGTTATTCACTTTTTTCATCATCGGATAAATAAAAGAAGAACACAATAGGTGCCTTATTAATAAAATTATCAGTTGGAATTCACTAACTAGAATTACTTCCTATAAATTAGATTACGTGACACTGATAACATTCCAATCAGATTATAAGAAACATATTCGATAAATCGATGGTTAATGATATTGCTAAATTTCTATGTTTTCATCTATGCCCACATTGTCCACTGCTGGTTTTAACTGTTTTAAGTCATATAAGCCTCTCCTATTACCTATGCGTATGGATATGGACGACATTGTAAACAATTATAAATCGGTGATGGCGTGAATACCTTCATAACTCAAGATGAAAGGTAGAAGAAATTTGAACTATTTTTGAACTTGACTTGTCTTTGATGAAATTCTTATTTAGTACTAAAATATCTCGAGTTATTAAGTTCTTCAGGCCATGCACCGATTTATTGGAAGCGACTTTGACTCATTTCCCTTATATTGCAGCCGTTATAGGGAAAATGTCGATTGAAATGACTATGTTTGGTATTATTTTTCTCACATACACAATGATTCAAACTGAGTGAAGGAAACGTGGCGTTACGGATTGAATTATAATCGACTTGTAACGCCATTGTTTGCTTGCAGTCTTATGATTTCATTGGTGTTGCTGTGTTTGCAGAACCTTGGTGTGACTAACACACACAACTTACAAATCGTACAACTCGCGATTTAAAATATATTTTGGCTATGTTAACGTAGGTGGATGATTTGTTTCTATTAAAGTACCTACTTCATATCCGGATCAGGGTCTAAACGAATTCAAATTAGCGTTAGTAAGTAAATTAACCAGACTTACCTACTTAATACTAACCATGGAAAGTCATCAGTGAGAACATGGGAACTTTTTGAATGTGGTAAATAAAACTGCAGGTTGCTCTAACCCCTGAAGGCCTAAAATATAAACAACTGATTGGGACTGGGACCGGGACGCGTGATAAAAATACAATGGGGCATGACAAAGGACTGACAGCGGGGGTTGTGGGATACATCGCTTTACTTATCAACCTGTTTCCTTTGTGAACACGTTATTTATGAACTAAACGATTTCTTGGTAGAAAATTACCTTATTTAAATGAAACACCGTGAACACTATCAGACACCAAGTGAAAAGTAAAATAGTTGATAAAAATATTTTTGAAGCGCTGTGTGTCCAGAATCACAGACAAATTTAATAAAAAAATAAGTAAATCTATCCCACCTTAACTCTGATATCCAGCTAGCAAACAAAATGCACCGCAAATCACTGCAATATTCTATATCTAGATTGCATTATCTTTCTCATATTGATGTTAGGCAAGAATCTACCATATAAAAAGCATTTAAGATGCAGCTTTCAGTGTATCGAAAAGGAACGCATGTCTAGTCGAGCAGACGCATTGTGGGGGCGACCAGGGAGAAGAGCAGGGGAGAGGGGAATCGATCGTGCGCAGCGCTGCGCCCTTGACCCTCGCGTCGCCTTCAGCTGGGGTGGTCTGCACTGTACCTATGCATGTGTGAGAGGACAGGGAGTACACTCGAACGCCTTCTGATTACTTAGCTATGCTATAATTGCATCGTCAGCTACATCGAAAATCTTTACCGTTTCGAAATCGAGAAACGCGTGAGAAAGCGGTCAGCAAAAATTTGCGAAGTAATTCAGTGCAACACAACAGAATAGAACCGAGTCTTGCTTGATCTCAAGCGGCGTCTCGTTAATATCCCGTTTAGTTCCGTCCGCGCGGCGTTGCTCACTATATGATTAAACCGTTGATGAGTCAAGCTTCCGTATGATTCATCTTTGTCCAGGTAGTATAATGTTTATCTCGTCAGCTGAGATTTGTCATTTGAACCATGTCACCTCTAGTACCGATGGCCCATAACGTAGCATTCTCAATGTCTCCAGAAATAAGTCCGTGACGTCACGGACTCACCAGACGGAACCACGCCGTGGGTGTGTCGGTGTTATAATTATATTGGGCACGGTGTTTTAGTAACTCCGCAATTGGTCAGATATTTTTATTTTCATCCAAGCCATCCGGAAATGGGTTGCGTTTGTAAACACGTTCCCGCGTTACATAACTGACCTAGATCGTAGTATCCGTATTCCGTAGTTAATGTGTCATTGAACTATATCTAATATGATGCATTCAGGGGTCATCGGGCAACCAGAGAAGTATCACATAAAAAAAAAACATTTGCAGTGCAATGAGTGTGTAACTGTTACTAAAAACAATGGTGTTCCCATGAGAAACAGTTATACTTACTCGTATAAGTCAAACCATGACTGGTCATTGATACAAAAAACCATTGCCAGCCTGCCACTAACGAGGCAGCGGTAATCTATTAGCTTTGAGTTACATTTAACATATTGAGAACTTACTTATATGTGTGACATACATAAACAAAACTCAATAAAATTACAAGACTAACTGTATACGAATATGCGGAAGGTAAATGTATGAAATCTTTAATTTTGCTAATTTATATTCTAGTCTTCTTAGTAAAGAAGTTTTAAGAGTTATTTGACTTTAAGAGTCGTTACAGAAAATCAAATTCAAATCCGCTGGGTACAGCGACTCCACGTAGCTAGGTGCCTATACGAGTAAGAGAGGTTGTTGACACGTTATCTTAAGTGGTCTACTTTCTTTTACCTTCTTTGAGTTCTTACAGCTCTACTGGTTGGTTTCTAAGTCGGTACACATGTACATACTACGCAGAGGCAAGAGAGCCTACATATTTAGTGACTCATCATTAACATATTTGTAAGCTGAGTCAGTCGATACAGTTCAATATTTATTTTAATGTGTCATAGGAGCCCCAAGTGAGAAAAAGAAAATGCTTGTTTATACCGGTATATAAATTATCTTTTATTACAAAAGACTTGGGTTAGTCACGTAACAATAAATAAAAATCTTTGTCAAAAATAAGCGAACATGGTTCGCTGAGTTTACGTAATATGCATATTACGATACCTTACATCCTATTTAAATACTGTACTTAAATAAAGATCACAAGCGTAATTTGAGCCTCCCGTTCTGGGTCTCGGTGTAGGGCATCATAACTTAGGAACAGTCTTACTACAGCGCTTAGAAGCACTTCCTGTGGACGATGGAGGGGCCAGACTCGTCGTACTCCTGCTTGGAGATCCACATCTGCTGGAAGGTCGAGAGGGAGGCGAGGATAGATCCACCGATCCATACGGAATATTTCCTCTCCGGGGGAGCGATGATCTTGATCTTCATCGTGGAAGGAGCCAGCGCGGTGATCTCCTTCTGCATGCGGTCAGCGATGCCGGGGTACATGGTGGTACCGCCGGACAGCACGGTGTTGGCGTACAGGTCCTTACGGATGTCGACGTCGCACTTCATGATCGAGTTGTAAGTGGTCTCGTGGATGCCGTTGGCTTCCATACCCAGGAACGAGGGCTGGAAGAGAGCCTCGGGGCAACGGAATCTCTCGTTGCCGATGGTGATGACCTGACCGTCGGGAAGCTCGTAGGACTTCTCGAGCGAGCTGCTGGAGGCGGCGGTGGCCATCTCCTGCTCGAAGTCGAGGGCAACGTAGCAGAGCTTCTCCTTGATGTCACGTACGATTTCTCGCTCGGCGGTGGTGGTGAAAGAGTAGCCACGCTCGGTGAGGATCTTCATCAGGTAGTCGGTGAGATCGCGACCGGCCAAGTCCAGACGCAGGATGGCGTGGGGCAGGGCGTATCCCTCGTAGATGGGGACAGTGTGGGAGACACCGTCGCCGGAGTCCAGCACGATACCGGTGGTACGACCGGAGGCGTACAGGGAGAGCACGGCCTGGATGGCGACGTACATGGCGGGGGTGTTGAAGGTCTCGAACATGATCTGGGTCATCTTCTCTCTGGAAAAGAAAACAAAGTTTCGTCAGCATAACGGGCGAGGAGCGAAAACAGTTGACGATATTAAAGACAGCTTAGCGACAAGCGTTGGGGTGCCAGCGAGACACGTACCTGTTGGCCTTAGGGTTGAGGGGAGCCTCGGTGAGCAGCACGGGGTGCTCCTCGGGCGCCACACGCAGTTCATTGTAGAAGGTGTGGTGCCAGATCTTCTCCATATCGTCCCAATTAGTGACGATGCCGTGCTCGATGGGGTATTTTAGGGTGAGGATGCCTCTCTTGCTCTGGGCCTCGTCGCCGACGTACGAGTCCTTCTGTCCCATGCCGACCATGACGCCCTGGTGGCGCGGCCTGCCCACGATGGAGGGGAACACGGCGCGTGGTGCGTCGTCGCCGGCGAACCCGGCCTTGCACATGCCGGAGCCATTGTCCACTACCAACGCAGCAACTTCCTCGTCGCACATTTTGAACTAGTCTATAAAAGAAATGAAAAAAATATTACTCACTTATTCCAATCTTTTTTGCGATTTCACAGTATCGTTAACATCAGGGTTACGTAAAGGTGTAAGTAGGAATTTAATTTATTACCAAGCTTACGAAATAGTATTTACTTGGTAATCATAATCAGTCACGTATCGTTATCTCTTGGAAAACGTTACTTCACAATCTCGCGCTCGATGAGATAAGATAATATGATGTTAGTGGATACCGGATAAGCTTGAGTTGACACTTGACAGGTAACATTGTAATATTGAGTCCATCTTTGGTCCAAAATCCAGATGTAAAAGGATGATTGAAGAACACTTTGTTTTAAACCCTGACATAAACTTCGAATTTACAAGTAAAAGAGTTGCACTCCATACATTTCTTTCCAAAAATAAAATAAAAACAAGATTTTGTATAGTATTTTCAATTCGAAACACTATGGTTACTGCATTTGTAACCGATTGTAAAACGTAAACTATATCCAGGCAATACCACATCACAAGTTAGCATTACCGTGTTATGTAACCGTAATAATCAATGCAGAACATAAAAAGTTGAAAATGTTAACTAATTTAATTTAAATTCACTTGCTTGATCCACAAAAGAGGGGTAAAAAACGCAACTTTCTAAATTCAACTTTATAATGAAATTATTATGGAAATGTTATAAACTTACTTTTAATTTAATAAATAAAGTAAAGTACGACCGTTGCCTGCGAAGCACCGCGCAAAATGAGGCTGACGGGCAAGCGGTTAACTATATAAAACGTTCCTTATCAGAATTAACACTATCAACACCATTTAATATCCACCAATGGCTGACTAGCTCAATTTTCGTGACCATATATGGTTAGGAAGTCAAAGGCATTTTCACATACCACTGATAGTGCCCTGATAAGGGATCGTAAGTGTTTATCAAATGATAAGTGCAAAAAAACTTACGTGTCGCGGATTAAGCGGGCGCGTCAATGCAGTAATACCCTTACAAATGTAATTTATTAATCTGTAATGAATGATAAAAACATTATAACTAGAATTTTATTGACGTTTTACATTTATTACGAACATATATATTATATTACCTTGGAATTTAGTCACGTTTTGTATGCGGCGGAACTGGGTTGATTAAGGAAAATATTTTCATACATTTTATACAAAACGTCGGCCATATTAAGGACGTTGGTACATTTTGTTAATGTTAAATATATACAGCATTTCTTTGTATAAAATGAGGAAAAATAAACAGATTAATGTGACTTCTCGAATGTTAACTTCAGATTGACTGACCTCAGTCGCAGAATATTATAAAATACCTCAGTGTAACATACATGGTGCTGGTAGGTGTAAGGTGTAGAAATGTTTTCTAGACTTGGTTTACTATTTGAAAGGGGATTTTATTAAATCCAGCTATAGAATTTATAGAACCTTCTGTTGAAGAAACTCCACAAGTCCCTATCACATACCATACAGTGTGTAAGTCTTATACGGGCGATCAATTAAACCAGGCATGGGATTAATTAGTGTAATCATGGATTACAAGGTTTTTTTTAAGTTACTCTCAATTATGACCCCACAGAATTTTTTTAAGATTATCGGAGCAGCAATGTAGGTATGAACATTTGTTATTGTTCATATGGCAGTTATGTCATCTGCTTTTGAAATTAGAAGAAACTCCACAAGTCCCTATCACATACCATACAGTGTGTAAGTCTTATACGGGCGATCAATTAAACCAGGCATGGGATTAATTAGTGTAATCATGGATTACAAGGTTTTTTTTAAGTTACTCTCAATTATGACCCCACAGAATTTTTTTAAGATTATCGGAGCAGCAATGTAGGTACGAACATTTGTTATTGTTCATATGGCAGTTATGTCATCTGCTTTTGAAATTAGCTATCATCGAATCTTTAACTCGCGTATGTTGCTCTACATTGCGCGCCGAATTATTTTGTAAGGAAAATTTTGTTGTTCTAATTTTCAGTAAAACTTATTTGAATGTACTTATTATGTCGTAAACTAACACCCGTCAAGAGCTTCGCCCGTATTAGACTTACACCCTGTATAATATATGTACGTACCTACAGAAATGTATCATCATAAACAAGCATAGCATTCCTTCAAATCCTTGTTTGTATAACCTAATTTACCCTTAAATATTAAATGTGCCTTAAATATTTTTTATAGGCATAGTTTTTATAGCTTCATATTTCCCGGTAATGTTAATGTTTCATTTACGCTTGAATGAGCCCATGAAAAATTTATCTAAAATGTAAAAGAAGCCGATATCCATACTTTTCGTACTTTGTGTGCAAAAGAAAAATCATTAAAAAATAAAGGCTACAGACCTTTCAATGAATAGGGCCTGCCATCACGAACACCGAAATTCGCAAATTGCGGAGATTTGTGTCTATCACTCCAACGAAAGCTTTTAAGGGCTGATTTTTCAATCGTCAGATAAACCTATCCATTAGTTAAAATTATCACCATCCTTTTCTAAAATCATCAGTCAAAAAAGGACAGGGCTAACATTTATTTGACAGATACTGTTAACTGAGGATTGAAAAATCAGTCCTAAATCTAAATTCATTAGTGATTACTGGCCTATTACCGCGAAAATCGAAATTCGCTGTAGTATTCGAAATTCGGCCGCTGATTAGACTCACAGAGAACTCTTGAAAAAAAAAACGAAGTTCGCTGTAGGGTCGCAGTACCTAAGTAGGTTATATTTACCATTCTTCGAAAAACTAAATCGCGACTTGTCAGTCAGTTACCAATGTTGCCATGCCAATCATCGTCAGCTTTGACGCCGGCGCCGCTAATCTGACGACGGCTCGAGGTCGTTGATCTCTCCACATTAGTATTCGTAGTTCCGTACCGAATATTTCGAGTAGGTTGTTATTGACAGTAAATATTATAATTTTACATATGCATAATTTCCCAATTCATTAAAATAGTGTCATTTTCGAAAGTTGAGCTTCTCAATTAATATCATAGGGATTTTTATGATGGTAGCGCTGCTTTTACAAAAATAGTGCGAAGCGCCAAACGCCAATAATACCAGTATGCCGATAGTGATAATGATAATGCGAGAGACATTCTTCAGAAATGAGTATATAAGTACTTCTTATTGCTGTTCTTTTCTTAAAAAAAAAATAACGATGAGCAATCCACCACAACCGAAAATCCAAGTCATAAATAGTGGCATCTCATTGATTGTCGATGTTCCCAATTTGTTTGTAGACATACAAATTGTACACTTACCAAAAACACCAGTCATTCAAAATTCAAATCAAAATGGTGCTTTCTCTATGATTCGGCATTTTAGCCGTTCTCTCACAGCGCAAGAGTATGAAGTATGAAGAGATGTACGAAGACTATGAAGTTGGATTAGAAATGACGTTTAATGTCTTTTGTGTTTGAACTATCTCAATACTTGGAAAACGAGGTTAATGTCACATGCTACTTAATTAGCGTTAAAACAGTTTAATTATCTTTAATTTGCATCTACCGCATTTTAAGTACTAACTTAATTGAGAAGATAGGAATGAAAGTTGATGTTTCATACATAATTATTATTTTTTATATGATTGAATGTTGACCTGCAGCAAAAATTGAGCAGTGCTCATTGAAATTAGTGAGAGAAGCGCTCATTTTTTTCGCTGTAATACAACCGGGAAATAAATGGTAAGTATCAGAAAAAGTTCTTATCGTGCTGTTAATGAATAGAACGCTCGCCCTGCCCTAAATCAGGCAGCTTAATTAACAGTTCTGGCCAACTACCATAATCTTTTCCAAGATGTCCAGGTTTCTGTGAGCAATATCCCGGTAACACATAAGGATTTTCTAGAAGCGTCTGTTTCAGTGACAGTTGCATACCTACAGTCATCGACAAACTTTTGGCCATTGAGGAAGGGTGGAGTTCAGGGGATTCGCAACATACGTCTTCAACACCAAATTTCAAATTTCTTCCATATTGATATCCAGGATTTCAACCTTACAGAAATCGATAGTGAACTTTTTGACAACGTTTGCGACAATCTCACTTTCGTTTTGTATATAGGAACATATAACATAGTATAGCTGTCGCTGACCTGGCAGGCTTTAGAGTTCATCCTTCACTGAAGTTCTTATCTTATCTCACCAGTATCTTAGTTTCACATAGAATGGTGTTCAATAATAGTGTTTTACGCGTGTGCATGGGCACTGCAGGTAGAGCAGTGAATGGAACATTTAAAAACGACGACCCACAAAATCGCCATTAAATCGCTATTAGAGTGACTATTTCTGGCTCCTACGATAGAGTGTACCCACATAACTTAGGGTCCTTTATGAAGCGGAGAGAAGAATAAGGACAACTCATTAAGTTTAAGCATTAACCTGATACATGTAATTAGTTTTCCCATTTCCTCTTTCGATTAGTAGAAATACTGTTAGTTATCTTTAAGGCGAAATAGCTTGTGATTATGTTCCTTATCGGCTGAAGAATTTGTTCAAAACAACAATAGGTATTTCGATTAAGTTATTAAAATGAGAATTTTGTTTTGTCATTGACGAGGTATTTTATTTATCTGCTGTGTGAGTTACTGTAGGTAGAAGTACTTGTAGTGTGCGGCAAAGGGAAGTTTTAAAACTACAATTGCCGAGTGAGAAGCGGAAGGTTGTGTAAAAATACATCCTAAATCCTAAGGCTATTTTACTTGTACAATTTAATTAATGTGGATTAATTTAAATAATGCAGTGATAGAGTGAACGTTTTCAATATTTTGGATTTTCTATGTTGGGAGTTAACAGTACCGGTCAAAAGTTTAAGTACACTCCATGATTTCGATACAAAATAGACTTTCGACTTTTTCGAGTAATCATTTTTTTCAGTGTTTACAGCAAAATATTTTTTCTACCGGCGTCTTGCTGATTTGAGAGCTATTTTAATATTAATATCCCATAAAATCTAGACAATTTAATACATCGGATCCGATAATAATTCATAGTAGTTTGGCAAGTGAAATTGTAATTTTTGATCTTTATTATTAGTATGAATACCGTGTGCCAAAACTGCCAAAAGCTGCCTCAGTTGTCCAAGCTGTTCGAAATTAAGGGTTAATTAACAAGGAATAGCTCAATAATCAGTCACATATTAGTTAAAAAGAAGTGCCGACTTAAATGCTGGAAAAATCGAGCCCAAAAAATCGATTTCGTATCAAAATCATAGTGAGAACTTAAATTTTTGACCGGTAGACTGTATGAAACTTATGACTTATGATCCCATGTGTGTACATACCTACCTGTCTGGCTGTCTGAGGATTAAGGTCTAGTTGGAACAGCTGCCAGTTCACCGGACATCAGCGATCAGTCATCATTACATGACGATATGTCAGACGATTTGGCCCGATCCGTCGCGTCACATACTGCTCAATGACTCACTACAAAGTGTACAAACACATGAGCGTGACTCAGACGGCCCTGTCCGTATGTGCTTTATTTTTATTGGTTAAAGACATTTTATTGTTCACAATTTACTTGGTATATTTTAATTCGCAGTTTTATGTTGTTTTGTGATTAAGATATGCGCGTATTCGGTTAATTATGTAGGTGACATTAAGAAGGCCTCATCGGATCATGCCATATTACCAGAAAGTATTAAATCTGTTTAGGATCTAAGTTTATACATACATGCCTCATGACTGCTCACACTAGAATGGCCTGGTCCACGCTGTAGGAAATTTCATATTTTATTTAATGTAATAATATAATAATGGACATGTATTATATTAAATCGTATTTTATAATGTTGGATGGACAGAATTTAATAAAGACTATTTTAATAAAATAATTTGATGTGTTCCACAAAAAAACTTGAATATAAGAAAATAGCTAAATAAGAGTGTGTGTCAATCAATATTTTTGAAAAGTTTCCTTATTATTTTTTGTCGATAAATTTGGTGGTACGATGAGCCTATAACCGTTATAGTATCTACTTATCAAAAAATATAGTTAACAAATTTCTGCAACATTGTTAGGAAAATCAAACTATTTATTTATATAAAAACAGAACGCATTTTAAAAATATCTTCCCATCCCAACTCAACCTAACAACGACCTTTTTTGTTTTTTAGGAGGGTACTTATCTGCAATGTAACCAGTTAAATATTTAATTATTTCTCTAACCCCGAAATTCCATTTTAAGCCAACATAACAACCTAACCAGATATACACCACATGGGCAAAATACAGTACTGAAGGTACATTATATTTGAAAACGGATTACAATTAATTAACATTACATCCCTTAGTTTCGAACCCTTCACACTTTACAGCTTTCGCAGTCTGCGGGCTGCGGGTAACCCGTATTCGAATGGTTGGAAATGTTGGGATACATGGAAACTTGGGATATACGAGTATGTAATTATTAATTAAACTAATTAAATATACGCGATATACATAATCGGTTTTCATAGTTTTATGTTCGGTTTCGGCGGTTTTCGCAGTTCTGTTTTTATACGCAGTTCTATTTTTATTACTTAGTACTTTAGGTAGTTTATCTTGTATGATTAAATTAATTCCCCTCCTGGACTATGGTGACGTTGCTTTCCTGGATCTTAGTGAGGAGTTACTCGACAAACTTGAGCGGTTGCAGAACGTTTGTATTAGATACATTTTTGGTCTTCGTAAGTATGATCACGTCTCTAGCTTTCGGTCCCAACTCGGTTGGCTTCCCATTCGCCAACGCAGAGATGTGCATATCCTGTCATTGCTTTTCAACATACTTTTCAATCCTGCTTCCCCTCCTTACCTTACTGAAAGATTCAAGTATTTAGCAGATGGCAGTGGTCACCGTTTGCGTTCGAGTGCCAATATTACTTTAGCTTTGCCTACTAATAAGACCCGTACATATTCTAAGTCATTCACAGTGCACGCTGTAAAGCTGTGGAATGAGCTGCCCCTGACACTTAGGCAATCGCAGTCTGTTGCATCACTCAAGGTTAATTTGAAAAAGTTCTGGATGTCCAATGTAGTTTGAATTGATTGAATACTGTATATACACCGTGTTTCACTTAACACCAAAAACCAGAAAACCGTTTGTACAGAATCGAGAGTAGAATCGATTGAGCTCTATCTTGTTGGGGGTAATATTTTTATTTTTATTTGCATTTTTAGTTATTTTTTACGTGCCCAGTCTACAAATTCGTAATACAACATTGTGCATATCGCATTGCTGAAGGTTGTATACCTTTTTCAGTATTTAGGGGTATTTTGGTAATAATGGCTGGTTACCTGGTCGATTATTTTTTCCGCTACGAGTTTGACGTTGTTTGTCAATTTAATTTGTATGTTAATTCCGTTGATATAACTAATTATCATGGCGTTTAGATTCACGAACGTTCAATATTGTGAAATGGTAAGAACGCTAGCACGCTGCAATGACAATGTAAATTTAGCGGTTAGGACTTATTACGAGGAGTTTGGTGTCGCCGTATCGAATGCCACCATGGCCGCAGCTACTCAAAGGCTTCGGGACTACGGTTCTTTTGGACCACCAATGGCCAGAGAAAGGCATGACGAAATGAACCCTGATTTCGAGGAGGCCGTCTTGGAGTATTTTCGCGTTAATCCGACGGCTAGCACACGACAAGCTGGTCGTCGGTTTAACTGTGATCATAAGCAGATTTGGAGAATTTTGAGAGACGACCAGCAACACCCTTTTCACTATCGTCTATGTCAGGAGCTCAACCCCCTAGATTATGTGCCCCGTGTTGAGTTTTGCGATTGGTTCCTGGAAGACTGGAATAGAAATATCCTGTGGACCGATGAGTGCACCTTTACTAGGCAAGGCCTTTTCAACCAGCATAACAGGCATATGTGGGCACACGAGAATCCTCATTTAGCCGAAGAAAATGCCTTTCAACATAGATTTTCTTTAAACGTATGGGCGGGAATAATAGGGCCATACATTCTCGGTCCCGTATTTTTGCCCCGTCTGAACGGAGAAATTTACCTGAATTTTCTGATGACGACCCTCAATGACTTGCTTGAAGACGTTCCCTTGCAGTTTGTACGTCAAATGTATTACCAGCATGATGGTGCTCCTGCACACTTACAGATAAACGTCAGGAGACATCTGGACAATATTTACGGGCGGCATTGGATCGGACGTGGAGGCCCAGTGCAATGGCCAGCCAGATCACCGGATTTAACTCCACTAGACTTTTTTTTGTGGAGTAAAATTAAAACGTTGGTGTACGATGACGGACCAGGACCGACGAATATTGACGAACTACGAAACAAAATTATTGCCTCTTTTGAGACGGTTAAAAATACTCCTGAAGTGCTGCAGTCACTCAGAAACAATTTGCGGAAACGAGCATTGCTCTGCCGTCGCCAAGGCGGGAGACATTTTGAACAGCTCTTAAACATCCGCGAACAACATAACTTGTAAATAAAATTGTTAATAAGTTTTTTTTTAATAATTTTTATGTACATAATTGGTCATTACATATGTAAATATCTATACATTGAAAGAGTTTTGTTTTATTTTCTTGCGTAAACTCACCAACTTACATAGTTATACTTAAACATTTCTGAATCTGAGAGAGCATTCGTAACCGTTATAATGGCGGGACCAGATCCTGAATTCGATCGATTCATATTGCATTATTTAGTACTAAATTAGCTAGCTTTTGTAATGAGCGTACTATTTTTTTACAAAAGGTAGCAAATAGTACCAATTCAGTACTAAAGAATGCAATATAAATCGACAGAATTCAGGACCTGGTTCCGCCATTAAGTATAACGTTATAATGGCGGGACCAGACTAATTGAATACATACATCATCAGCCTATGATAGTCCATTGCTGGACGTAGGCCTCTCCTATTAACTATGCGTATAGACGCATTAGGAGGTAAATGCCCATAATCGCCACGCTGGGCAAGCGGATTGGCGATCGCAGTAATGTGTCCACTATGATGACGCTGCTGCCCATCATCACTCGTTGACTAATTGAATATAACTTTGAAATTGAAGAGGTAGTAGTTTTTTACAACAGGTACCAAGTAGTACTAATTCAGTACTAAATAATGCAATATGGATCGATCGAATTCAGGATCTGGTCCCGCCATTATAACGGTTACGAGCATTCGGTCGTTCGTGTGGTATAAAATACCTACGTATAAAAACGAAGAAAAGATCCCGTGTAAATAAAAGAGACATGGCGATCCTACTCGCATGATAGTTCGCCGCTGCAATAGTTCATAGTTGCCTCGCTCGCGGTGAGACTAGTGCCTGAAGAGCTCGTTCCTACTATGTCGACTGTCGGGCCGATTTTCAATTCAATCGTGTGTCGGCGTCACTGTTCCCACTATGTAGGTTGTCGGGCCGATTTTTAATGGGACACCCCATTAAAAATCGGCGTACTGTTCAATTGGTGGCAGCGATGCGCGGGCGTCTGAGGGGGTGCGGCGCGGGCGGAGGCCTGGCAAAACGGACGACATTTTATATCGACTCCGACACAAAATCGTTGTTGGACGACTGTGAACAGCATAAGTATAAAATGTTCTGCCACCGATCTGGGCCGAATAAAAATCGGCCCAGATCCAACATAGTGGGAACGAGCTCTTAGACACTGGTCTCACCGCAAGCTACTAAGCAATGAACTAACCGGCTATAAACACGAAAAAAGATACACTCTCATGTAAAAAAAGAGAGACACGGCCCTTCAGCCCTTCACAACATTGGCTGAACATAGGAGATCATACGGACGCAGCTATACAAGTTCTAAAGTGGCGTCCCATACGATCGCCCATGTTCGGCAACTGTGGAGAAGGGCCTTTATACTTCACGTTCTGTCCGCCCGTCTGTGTGTCCGCTTGTCTGTAGCCAGGTTGTTATTTTATGAGCTGTGATAGCTAAACAGTCGATTTTTTACAGATATAATGTTAACATATTCCTGTTGCCACAGATACACCACACACCACCGTACAACACTATTAGGGAATATTTCGCACTTTGTGTAGGAGGCACTCCAGTTGGCGTATTGCATTATGACTCTCGCTTCCACCTGTATAGGTACTAATGGGAGCAAGAGGCAAAACGCAAATACATGTGAAGTATCAGCATAAGCAAGCAGTCATAATGGATAGTGTCATAATCAGGGTCCGGTTTTATACAGCAATAATTTACAAGCGGCAGTCTCTTTATAACTTACTTTGCTAAAAAGAGACTGCTGCTGGTGGTAAAAAGAGATAGAAATATTCCCAAATGTTCTGCATGACTAAAAAGACTCTTTTTCCATACCTACATTTGATAAGAACAAGTCTTTTTAATTCTAAAATTTGACAACTGACCTTTTTATAAACTTTTTGTTAGAAGATATTATGTCTTTTTAATTCTTAGGAGCGACATGTCAACTGACCGTTTTCAAATAAACCCAGTGACATCAAAGGTAATTCAGAAATAGAAAACGTACGTACGTCTCTTTTTGACACCGAATTTAATTGGCAAGCAATATAAGGATAGTTGTATAATAAATGTTGTACTATATCTATGCTTTAGTCCTTAATCCTTGGTGCAACTGGCCTAATTTGAAAACGCTCGAGTGTCATAAGAAATCGAACTTGTACCTAATTACAACCTTGTCATTTTGAATGTTGGGTTAAGTTTGCTTAGCTGTACCATTTGAAGTTTACTGTGACAAAGCTTTAAAGTGGCTTACAGCGACATAGCTGTCTATTGCTAAACCTTATGTCGTTGCAATAATGTGCACAAATAAATAGTTTCAAGGTTTATGATGGTAGCTAGCAATTGTTTTATTGAGTGTAGAGTTAAAAGTCGAGTAGAGCTATACAGAATATCAAAAATCCATTAAAAAAATAAATAAACAACAGATTAAAAAATGAATACTATACATACGTTTAAAAAAATAAAAATCAGTTGGGGTGTCTGAGGTTTTGAGTGTTACCAGAAACACGGTGTATATTTATGCTTATACATATATGTACATATATTTATCTTTTACTTGTATATATTTATTGTTCAGTAATGTATTTATGTATGGTTTTTAAGTTTGATATAGTATAATTAGGTACTATGTATGATTTTTGTTTTCCTGTGCATACTTGTTGTATATTGTATGTTTGTCTATCCTGTCATTTTACTCTCCAACTCAATTACTCTAAGGTTAGCTGGAAGAGATCCCTTATAGGGATAAGTTCGCCTTTGTAATAACATTTTTATTATTATGTCGAAAGTTTTATTTTGTACAATAAAGTGCTTTACTACTACTACTACTAAATTAAAAAGTCTAAAATTGCCTTAACCTAAACACTTGCAATGATTTATATTTTCTGCACTATTTGCTTGTAAATGCCGGAATTGCGGGCCTTGATTAAACCTTTCTTTGAAAAGCCGACTCCATACTAACTGAGCCTATTCCGAGAACTTTCTAGGAACTCAAGCCTACTAGCGCGAACTTCGAAATTCGTAAACTTCGAGGATTTGTCTCTGTTACTCCAATGAAAGTGTCATTAGAGTGATAGAGACAAATCCTCGAATTTTGCGACTTTCGAAGTTCGCGTGAGGGCCGCAGAGATCGCCAAACTATTTCAAAAGAAAACTTGATTCAGTAGCAATCACTTAGATTCACTAGTTTAAGGAGTCATTGCAGTTGATTTAGATATTTTAGCGAATGTAATGTAATCTAAATGAAATACCTACGTATTTTGGGTAGCAAAAAGAGCCGCAATCTACTCCTGTCCTGTCGCATTCATCAAAGTTCAATCATGTTTGTTAAAGCCCTTATAATTTGATATACTTACAGATTTTATATAGTCGTGTATCGGTCGTAACACGAGCTACCACAGAAACCGAAGACTGGAGCGCATTCTCAGTCCAAATAAGGTAATGTTTGGAGAGCTCTACAAAAAAGGCATAGATCTACCTACATATGTATAAATCGGATCAATACGGTACACGATGCGATAGTAACATATGGAAATTGATCACGACAACGATCAATTTGTCAAATTTTGTCTTCGGTTGACGTACGGTACGACTACGGCATTTTTAGCTAGAAGTAAAGTACTTGAAGCTATTAAAATTTCAACCAAACTGAATAACTCGCAAAATGTAAGTGTGGTGAAACACATGTTTCCATATTATCGAGACTACACTGAAAACCCTAGCGAAAAAGTCACAGATTTCATGTTACTGTTACATTACCCTAGACCCTCAGAGTAGAATTGGATAATCATTACATTTATTCGCAAAATACCCGTTAAGTACGTACGTGATTATGTCCTATTACTTTTAAAATATTACCCAAAAGCTGACTGTGCGGTATCCTAGAGGTATATTATAGTTATTTGTTATACAAGGGTGCAAAGTTGTATTTTACCCGCGAGTATGAAATTGAAACACGAGCAAGCGAAAGGATTCTATAGTTGAACCACGAGCGAAGCGAGTGGTTCTAAAATAGAATCCTGAGCGCAGCGAGTGTTTTAACATACGAGAAGTAAAATACATTTGCACCCGTGTGTAACACAAAACTTTTCCCCTCACTATAGAGAGGAAACTCAAAAAAGGTAATTATTTGTTCACATTACAATCATCATCGGGTTAGTGATAATAATTTTCCAAATGCATCATGTATTTAATGCAAGATTTTGTCGCAGTAAACTTAGCACGAAAAAGTAAACGCAGCACGATTTTAACACATTCCTGTAGTTGCACACCAACGCCAATGCATTATTAAATCATTCTCATTCATTATTTTTACAAAATTATAACAGAACACCCTGAAAGTTGTTTAGTTTACTATTTTTGTGCGTGTTCGAGTCGGTAAATAAAGATTATAACCTATAATATTCTTTGACAATGTTGACGTTGACATTTTCGGCGTTTTGTGATTGCATCTAGTCATCTTATCATCATTCACTAAAACAATTGTTACTTATGGAATTTTAGCATTTATATGTTAAAATCGTCATATTATATAAAGGTTTGTATTTTACACTAAATTCTCAAACAAATTATTTAATTATCATTAATATGCAACAATTTCCATGAGCATTTTACGTTTTGTTATTCCAAAACCAAGGTTATTACTTTGCCACACAAGTGAATAATATGCGTTTTTACACGTTCGTATTAAAGGATAAACGAGCACTTTACGAGCTATTGAGGGGAAAAATAAATTATATGTATAGGATAGGTATTGGTTCCTATATAAGGGCGGCAAATGATGAGTCACAAATAGCAAGGGGTGCGGAAAATCGATGGCAGACGAAACGAATAGCCGCCAGCCGGACAAGTGCCGCGCTGCACCCAAATGCAAGGGAGGACTGCATGTGCATACCTCCACAAGCTTCAGTAATGACTACATAGTATAAAATAAAGTCACTTTTTCTGTCCCTATGTCCCTTTGTACGCTTAAATCTTTCAAACTACGCAATGGATTTTGATGAGATTTTTTTTAATAGGGGAGTAATTCAAGAGGAAGGTTTTTATGTAGGTATAGTACCTACCCGTGCGCAGCCGGGGCGGATCGCTAGTGACTAATATTTTTAAGCTCTACTTGGAAAAGTATTGGTAATTAATATAAACACTGTGTTACCACTTTTGAAACAGAGCAATGGGATGCAGATTATTTTTCAAACCCTGAGTAAATTTAACGCTATGTTTAAAATTATTTCACTTGGTGAGGAAAGTTGAGTGAGAAGCAATGTACTTCAAAATGAATCGTTAATTAGCATTTGATAATGGTAGATAGCAGCCAATATTTGTCAACTGTTAATACTCGAAAACGATTTATAGTAATGTAGGTATATTATTGTCCATTTTCATAAAAGACCGGGTCATGGTAATACACTGTACAAGTGTACATGTTTAATAATGATTTAGGATAATTTTAATGCCCGATTCACATTATTCCAGTTCAGTTCAGCAATCCAGCGGTCTAATCCAGTCCAGTGCTGGACTGGAGCATATCGTTTACATTATTCCAGTATTTTAAGAGTAGCTGGATTGGAAACACATCGCTGACAATGATCTAGTATATCGTCCTCCTTGACGTATCCGTCAATGGCGAAACCTGGCTTCATGACCATCACGAGCGCCGGTCATGAGCACGAATGTGGCTTGCAAAACCGAATTTGCTTTTAAAGGTTCTGTTACAGGGCGCACAGTGCAACTCGCCTTTGTTGTTATACGTGTAGGTATAAGAAGGCTTTGGACGGGTTTTTCTGTTGAGACGTTTAGCATCGAGGTCTTCCAAGCGACGCTTCTCAAAGTTAACAATGGCCTCATGAACAGAACCGCGCCATAACCCCCTCTGTTGAGCAAGCTCTTCCCAACCCTCGCATGGGATGTTGCACGCGGTGAGGTGGCGTTTGACAACGTCCTTATATCGCAGGAACTGGCCACCCGACTTACGTTTTGCGTCCTTCAACTGCGAGTAAAAGACAGCTTTTGGTAGCCTAGCGTCATTCATGCGTACAAGATGACCGCACCATCGCAGCTGACCTTTTATGAGCAGGGACTCTACACCACTAAGGTTGGTACGTCTTAATACCTCAGTGTTCGATACTCGGTCCTGCCACTTAAGGTGAAGTATCGAGCGTAAGCACCTCATGTGGAAAGTATCAAGACGTTTAATGTCGCCCCTGTAAAGACACCACGTCTCAGTCGCGTAGAGCAGAATCGGCAAGATAACGCTTTATACACAGCGATTTTAGTGTGCAGTTTGAGATCGTGGGAGTCCCAAACTCTTTTGCGAAGTGTACCAAATGATGCTGACGTATAAGTTGACGGTCTTTCCAGTCACTGGACTGGAACGGAAGCATTCCAGTGCATTCCAGTGTCTGTTCACATTATTCCAGTACTGGATTGGATTGCTGGACTGGAATATGCTACTGGAATAACGTGAACCGGGCATAATGGTACCTAAGAGTTGATTAATCGTTATTTATTATATATTATGTATAAGGGGGCAAAGTTGTTGTTTATTAACTGTCGTGCCAATATCGAGACCTGAGCTAGCGAAAGATTCCAAAATTGAGCCACAAGCGTAGCGAGTAAGTAATCGTATCGTAGAGCAGAGTTACTCCTGGTACTGAAATATAGCCAATGGCTTACAAAGTCACCAATGCGAATAGACCAATTTAACATGTGAGCTCCGATTGCACATGTTTACTGCGGTCATACAGATCCACTTATTAGTCCGTGGGCTAGTCGGCCTGAAATTAGAAAACGGTATAATTTGGGGGTACCAAGTGTCCTTTTTACAGTAGTTAGACATATTCATAAGGATGTTAAAAAAGTATGATAGACATCTCAAAGTGGTAGCTAATTGGCATACGGGCCATTTCAAGATTTCCGTTGTATGACAGGTATGGTTAAAATTAGGAGGTACAAATTTTCCTTTTCACGGCTGTTAGGTAAGCTTATGAAAACGTCAAAAATGTAAGATTGCCATTTATAAGTGCTACCTATCAAAAATGGGGGCCAATCAAAGATGGTGGATCTCAAGTTTTACAAAATCAAGTATATCTCGAGAACTATTAAATATATCTAATTATTCTCTTGAACAAAATTAAAGGCATATCTGTAAGCTTCATATTTTGCATATACACCATATTGCTAAAACCAACCAATAATTAATTATGACCAAATTTATGAAAATTTCGTGATTTTGATTTTTTTTGTGTCGTGTTTTTACATAGTAGTCATGACGCTAAAAAAATTAAATATTTTTTTAAAGATAGTGTATTTAATAAGCTTTAATTTGATGTATATAACTTGTTGGCGGTATTAAAAAAAAGACCCATAAAAAATATTTAAATGAATTGTAGTCATAATCCACCGTATACTTATTGATTTAAGAGGCGCTTTTTTTATATTTTTCAATCTTGGTTATTTGAAATAAGCACTATTATTTACGAGTGGCACTTCCATCGCCTCTTAAATCACTGTACACTGTGTGTAAGTATACGGTGGATTAAGACTACAATTCATTTAAATATTTTTTATGGGTCTTTTTTTTAATACCGCCAACAAGTTATATACATCAAATTAAAGCTTATTAAATACACTATCTTTAAAAAAATATTTGATTTTTCTAGCGTCATGACTACTATGTAAAAACACGACACAAAAAAAATCAAAATCATGAAATTTTCATAAATTTGGTCATAATTAATTATTGGTTGGTTTTAGCAATATGGTGTATATGCAAAATATGAAGCTTACAGATATGCCTTTAATTTTGTTCAAAAGAGTAATTAAATATATTTAATAGTTCTCGAGATATACTTTATTTTGTAAAACTTGAGATCCACCATCTTTGATTGGCCCCCATTTTTGTTAGGTAGCACTTATAAATGGCAATCTTGCATTTTTGACGTTTTTATAAGCTTACCTAACAGCCGTGAAAAGGAAAATTTGTACCTCCTAATTTTAACCATACCTGTCATACAACGGAAATCTTGAAATAGCCCACTTTGAGATGTCTATCATACTTTTTTAACATCCTTATGAATATGTCTAACTACTGTAAAAAGGACACTTGGTACCCCCAAATTATACCGTTTTCTAATTTCAGACCGACTAGCCCACGGACTATATACAAGGCAGTAGTGGGCCATAGGAATTAAAGCTAGGTCAAATTATTTTGCCACACATGTGAATAAGATGCGTTTTACCCGCTCGTATTAAAGGATAAAAGAGCGCTTTACGTGCTAGTGAGGGGGAAATTATGTATTTAATGACGTTGGTACGAAATTAACTAAACTTAATTTGTTCTATCCCCCACTCTACGAAATCAACGAATCACGTTTCGTGTAACGATCGAATTTCGTGGAGTAGGGGATAGAACAGCGAATGCTCTTTTGGTCTGCATCAGTCTGCATGCACCTTAAGGCTACGTTCACACGGCGACTATTCGATTCGATATTTTCTCGCATACGGTTTTACAGTATACGGGACGGCTGTTCACACGGTGCGCAGTCTATTCGTTTTTTTCACGTATTCGGTCTCCCCGTATACGTGATAGCCGTTCACACGGCGTTATATCGCATATCGATGCAACTTGCCGCCACATCATTCAGTCGTTTAGCACACGCCGGCATGGATCCCCGTATTCCAATTCTTTTGTATTGGTATTTGAGGAGGAAGTATCGGCGCCCGAGAAAATATTGGGTCCATCCTTTATTAAAAACGGGATTTCGCCGAGAAAGAAGATTTATCCCATATTATGGGTCGATCTTCTACAAGTGAGATAAATAACTCGATCGTAATCGGCAATCCGTCCTCCATCATGCATGTCCGTAGCAAACGACGTTTCAAACACAACTGCCGGCCTGCCCTCGCCACGTGTATCTCGTATACGAGACACCAGTTTGGCCGTGTGAACATCTCAACGTAATGTTAAGCGCCACTGAGTATCGCATTCGATAATATCGGGTAGAGTATCTCGCATTCCCGGTGGTAAGACCCTACGGTATACGGCAATAAATATGTCTCGAATACGCGAATTTCTCGTATAGACGCCGTGTGAACGATTTTAAAAATTGCCATACAAATTTGGGTGTCACTACGATATCCGATAAAATCACGTATACGGTAAGTAGTGTATTATTGGTGCAGCTGGATCAGATAAGATCCAGCTGCACCAAAAATACACATTCGAATACTAATTTGAATCGATTCAAGAAGTTATCATTCAAATACACATTTAGTGGAACACTAATTTGAATCGATTCAAGCTGACATTTTACTCCAGAAGTAGCATTTATCCATTCGAATATTGTATTTATTTACACCAATGGTACCAAGTCTACGAAACATTTATCTTTTCTGATTACTCGCGCTGATACTCGCAAACCAGTATAATATATACGCATTCGCTTAGATTTTAAATAACAGTTAGTTATTAAAACACCACAATAGTGTTCAGTGTTTATTAGTTTAACATCGTGACGTCCGTGTAGATGACATTGATCAATAATAACTTCAACAGTGTCTCCTACATTGAAGTCCATTTTTTATTTATCACCGAAAACATGTTCTACGTCGGATAAAGACATTTTCTCAAATGAAGCCGTGTAGAATATTCAACCTTCATTTATATCCTCAAGCAGGGTTTCAGGAATGGTAATAAATCATGGAATTCGTCATGTGCCAACTCGATTCGTAAAGCTTTCGTGGGGTTTTTAACAAGTATAAAGTAATTTGTATCACAATCACTAGTCTCATAGTACACTTCAAGTTTCGTGTTCCTTTTTTCATCATCGGATAGTATATCCCATGTGTATATTTTTGTGGTAATTTTCTGAGGATAATCATTGATTAAATGATATTTTTTGTTTCCAAATATGTATTTTATTTTTCCAAATACATTCATGTTTAATATTTTATGAAAATCGTATATGTCTAATGAAACCATTTCGAGCTTATGCGACGTCCGTGTAGATGACATTGATCAATAATAACTTCAACACTGTCTTCTATCTCCTACATTGAAGTCCATTTTTTATTTATTATTCAGTTGCGTTTGCTTCAAGTGACTTTAGGTTTGATACTAAAATTATTGATAATAGTATTGTGTTTTATGGGTCATACATAATATAAAAAAGAAACCACATGTATAATATCATAAACATACTTTATTTTGTAAAAAAAACATTATTTTCTATACACCACTTATTCATACATGATACATTCTTAAAAGCACAAACATTAGTATGATAAATACAATTTTGAATATCAGAATTAGTTGAATATTTTTCACATAAAGTCTTTAAATTAGGACAATCAAAATATTCTAAATTATAAATGTTATTACATTCTGTTATTTCTTTCACCCACTGCACTTTTTCATAACCTTTTGTATAAATGTGTTTATTTTTACAGAAGTCCACAATCAAATTCTTATAATTAAAGTATGGTACATAGCCTTCATTCCATAATATTCCTCTGTATTTTTCGACCCATGAGACTTGTAAACGTTCTTTCTTTGTTAAGGCATAGAACGGATGCGGTGGTCTGATGAGCAACACAAGAAAACTGTTTTGGTAAATAATAGCTATTTCTTTTATTCTCTAATTATTTGGTACACGCCATTGGATTTTATGGATATCTATTTGAACTTTATCACCTTTATCTATTACGACGCTATTTAAAACTGAATTACTTCTATGTAGTACAAGTTCATGTCTACAATTAACGAAAATTTTATTATAATCTTCTGCGAAGCCGAGCACTTTATTCAGAGGTATTATGACGGAAAAATGACCTTTATTTAGAGTAAATCCGCTTAAATTCCAACCCCACAATGCAGCGTTCTTACTTTCTCCTTCATTCATTGAAATAAGAGATTTTATCGTTGTCGTGATCCCCGTATTTTTATTTCGATCTATTTCAATCCCATTCACTTCATAACTTATATCTTTGAACAAAAATAGTATAGCATTATTTGTTAAATTTACATCTTTTGTTATCGTTTTTCCCGTTGCGTCTACTGCAGACACACTTGCATATCCTTCAATGTAAATGGAGCTTGCAGATGGTAATACATATACATCCTGTTGATTAATGGGTATTCTGATTTCATCATTTTCCTTAAAGCTATGATTGTAGGGATTATATGAATGGATGGCATAGCTTTCAATTGAATTATCTTGTTGCGGGAGATCTGTGATATGTAGCATTTTATAATATATATTTTTATTTTATTTTAAGCCCAAGAGAACGAAGAAATAATTTATTGCTCTTAGTAATTTTCTTGCTGGAATTTAATCGACTTGCTCCTTTAAAGGTTGGGGCTTGAATATTGGTTGTTGCCCTTGTAATTACGCTTTTATTGAAAACATACATGATGCTTGACAGGAAGAACTATTTTGTTAGGTATTATTATGTAAACGTATGCTTAACACCCTTCTCTAGGCACTGTTCGAGATGGAATGTGAGGTGAATTAAAATAGGTATCATTTTATCAATATTGTTTTTTTATTATGTATTTTGTTCGTATCGTGTATTTAATGCTTATATATTTGGCAAACATTTTTCCCAGAACGAATACAGAAATTTTAAACATAAATGTCCGCAGTTAAATAAATGTTTTTTTTGTATATTATCATAATTATAGTGTATATTAGCTCCCATATATTTTATGAATTCTTTAGGAGGTTTTAAATTCCCGTAACTATCAAAATATTCAATATAATCTTTAAATTTTCCGTAGGCTACCCAGTGAGTACCATTATTTTCAGAAGAATCTAAATTAATAACACCACATTCGATCGATAATGGCTTTTTTGGTAATTCATCTCTCATGAATACACCACGAAAATATGGAATACTTTTCGAATGTTTTATTATGTCGATATTACTCAATGCTCTATTGGGTAGCCTATCATCTAGTTTTTTTTATTCGAAATAAAGATTCCTAGTCCGCCCTTGTATGGCTTAAGATGTAATCCTTTTCCAATACATTTAGCTTCCATTTTTATATTACGTCTTTTGTATTCAGCTAATTGTCGTTTTGCTATTTTATAATGATTAATAGCTTTGCTTATTCCAGCGACACCTCCTGCTAAACTTCCTGTAGCTGATAATCCTGCTAAAATTGGAATTAATGGTAAAAATCCACCAGTTTTAGGTACAGGTATGACTCGGGGTAATTGTATAGGTAAGTCCGATGCTAATTCTTGAGCAGCAGCATATGCTAGTTCCATTAACATTTTCTTACATTTTGGCTTTAGTTTACTGACATGTTTTTTAGTGTGTAAAACAAGATTGTTAAAAGTTTTCTTTAAACCAGCTCCAGATTTCTTCTTATTTTCATTTTCAGGGTTATGTCTCGTGTATGCCATTTTTATAAAATGTAATAATATTATTATGTATAATTTTTGTAAGTACTGTGGTCTTTATAGTGTAAAGTTCAAAATACAAATGACTGCATGAAAAAGTGATAGCTAATATAAACACTTTTCTTAATTTTAAGCACTATAAACGATTTGTCTTATCAATCCAGCTATTTTCACTTGATGGAAGACCGAGCCACTTAACATATACTTTATTTCCTTTACGTTTTAAGACTCGTTCAACAAGATAAACATTTGGGTGCAAAGTTTTCTGAATTTCTTGCGCATAAAATGCTCCTAAAATGGGTCTACGCTTGGTGTCCTCTAGATAATATGTGGTTGGGTTAGTATTTTGAACTTTAGTTATCTTAAATATTTCTGTTGACCAATTAGGGGTAAATCGTTTCTCGAAACATCCTTTATACTTACTGACTCTTACAAAATCTCCAACATGAAACCTTTTACAAAACAGTTTTTTCTTTGATAGTGTATTCCTAATGTATCTTTGTAATACAGATTCTTTATTACTATGATTGATTGCGGCCGGTGCTTTTCCCACAGTCCTATGAAAAGTTTGATTATATTCTGAAATTATCTGATCAAGAGTTCCATCAATCCACTTATAATTCCCCTTCAGACTAAACTCCTTATACAGCTTAGATTTAAGAGTTCTTATAAGTCTTTCAACTATTGATGCCTTTTTTGTGGAATATGTAGAGTAATGATTAATATTATATTTTTCAACAACTTTTTTAAAATCATTATTATAAAATTCATTACCCTGGTCTGTTTGTAAATTGCGTGGTTTACGTCCTGTTGATAAAAATAACGTGTGCAACTCTTTAGATACGATTTCTTTAGTCTTACGTTTGAGTGGAATTGTCCAGGCGTATTTTGAGAAACAATCAATAATCACAAATATGTATTTATAACCAGCATTCAGTTTTGAAAACGTCTGCATATCTATTAAATCAGCTTGCCAAAGGTCATCGATATCCCTTAAAATTACACTCCTTCGAGGGAAATTCACCCTTGCATTTTTGTGAATTTCATTTACGACGTCTAGTTTGCTCATAATGTTTATTCAGATTTTGTTCAAGTTCTTTATTTGAAATATCTTTTTCAACTTTCTTTATTCGATTAAATAAAGCAAAAATTTTGTTATCAAGATTTATGAACTTTTTCACACAGTCTTCGATTTTGTTTATTATTTCTGAATTTATTAATGCATTCTCATCCGAGCTTGATATTTTATTTAATTCTGCTTCACAATTGTCAACGTTTCTGTTATTTGTCATGTCTGAGAAGGGTGTATTTACATACTGAGCACTAACATAATACTTCGATATATTTTATTGCTTTACAATACCAGCTTCCTTCAATTCTTCAATAATTGATATAATTTCATTATCATGGTTCGTGTTACCAGCGTTTTTAGATGCAATTAAAAGTGTTAGTCGTTCAATTAATTCATTTGGATCATCCCAATATATATAGTCTGTATTACTTTTATAATGTTTTAATTCAGGCAAGTTTCCACCTACTTTAACGTTTGATACCTGCTCTGAAAGGTTTTTGTGGGATTTCGTGTCAATTAGTTGTGAAAAGAGGGGTTTGATAATAGTACAATATTTTGAACCTTTGTCTCCTTTTATTTTTCCGTTTGGATCAAAATCACGTTTATGTGCGTTTGTACGTATCAGCATTTCTTTATATTCAGTTTTGTCGTTTTCAGTAACAAGCTTGAGATCGGGTTTGTTTCGCATTAATAGTTCCTTTAAACCAGCGGTTAAATCAAACTTTTTCTTATCGATAGTAATAACATATTTTTTTTCAGTACTAGTACCATTATTCACTAAAGATAAGCATACATCAGAATTACCCATCATCAACTTTTTATTCATGCTGCGAATACCGAATGGTATATTAATGTCCTGATATAAATCAATCATATCTTCTTTTTTTAGAGATAAAAGTGTATCATTATTTTCTTCGTGAGAATTATTATCGTTATCATTAGAGTATTCATAATATTCGGAGTGTCCATCAGGATCAATTAGATCTTTGAAATTTTTGTATCCTGTAGAATCATTTAAACTCTGAGATATGTCATTCGTATCTGTACTAGTGCTCATAATAAAATCCGGTTTGACATTAACACTTTGCATAGCAATATTTTCCAATGGTTCAGTAATAGACTTAAAAACTTTTCTAAAATGTATATGATTTTCATGTTCTTCATTATTAATCTTCTTTATTTTTTTTTTAATATTATCTGCAGCTTTAATAACTTGTTCTTTTAAACGTGTATCCATTTTACCAGCGTTAACATCAACCGATTAATACAGGCACTTAAATTCAAGTGAGGACTACGTTGACATTTAAATCATTTTATAATGGAAAATCTAAAAATAAATATATGTGTCAAACCCTTGTCTATATCGACCTTTATTTATACCGCAATCTTTATTGATCAGTAAAAAGCTAAAACGAGTATACCATATAATTGAACAAAGTTCTTTGAATTTTATCCAATCCATATCAGTGTTCACATGTTCATTGTATATATGTTTCAAGTTAATATCATCCTGTTTGAAAACAATTAACAGATTGACATTATCCCTTAGCAATTGTTTTGGAATTTTGGAATAAGTTTGCGATAAATAAAAACAATCAATTTGTCTATGTCTTCCCATAGCAAAGTAGTTGCGAATGTTTACTTGATTTTCACATGCGACATCATCAAAAATCATGATTGAATCGGTCATGGCCTCATTTGGATGAATAACTTCGTTATTGTCGTTAAATATTAAAAACTTGGCATCTGGAACTTTCTCCATAATTTGCTGGAGGTAACGATACTTTGGCTGGAAAGCTGTCTTTGAATACAAATAGATATTTTTAAACTTTAGACCATTTTCATGTATTAGTAAATTTAACATTATATTAGTTTTACCACAGTTTGAGGGTCCACATATTATACAACGAATTGTATTGGGGAATAATGTACTATGTGTTGTATTTCTGTGACGATCATTTTCTACTATTATACTATTTACTTCCAGAGTTTGAGTATGCTTAATGAATTTCATTGTGAATATGAGGAAAATATGATATTTCAACGCTTTATATAGGTGCCTTACCAAATAAAAACAACAATGATTATTTAACAAGTCAATTAATTTATTGCATTTATGAGAGTGATACAGAGAAGCCTTAAAAATAACTTATAAAAAAACAAATTATACTTAAATACTTCACGATTATATTTAATTTAAAATATAGTATTACAGTGGCCCCATGGTAAAGTTTGTATGTTGTCGGGCAGTATTTGCCTTTTATCGTCGTTACAGTTTAAAACGACTTTATCAACTTGCTGTGAATATAAAACATGTTTGATAGATCGTATCATATTCATATTATGGCTATACACTTTTTTTGTTTGCAAAGCTTCGTCAAAATGTTTAATTTTTAATTTATTAGTTATAGGTTTCGTGGCTCCTTTTGCTTTTGTTATTGTCTTCTTTACACTTTTTAAACAATACAGTTTAGCTCTTAATCCAACGAATTCAGTAATTACCACACCGCCAAATTCATCTTTAAATAAACCAGGTACTTTAGCATTCAATTTAGGTATACCGTACGGGTTATTGTGCTCATAATGACTAGTATCAAATTTTAATATGTTTTTATTTAGATCGTTGTAAAAGTCGTCAGTTATAATGTTATATAGAAGGCTGTCAGTATCAGTATAGCAGAGTTTAACATTTTCTTGGTACGTTTTTTTAACGAAATCATAATGAAATCGGTATAGGTGCTTTTTCGCCAATTCTAAAACTGTAAATCCAACATAAATGGGGCGGTCTAAACAAATTTTTTCTGGACTTAATTGAATAGCTACAAAGTTTTCATTAATTATAGATACACTCTTTACATTAGGTTTCAATAGTATTTTCTCTGCACCTAAGTGCTTGTTTGTTTTATTGTCATTGTCTTTCCATTTTGTAACTAATTGAACTTGCATATGATTTCGCTTGTTTTCAATGGTTTTACCAAATATAGCATTGTTTAGTAATTTAAAAAAGTCTTTCTCAAATGTAGTAGAAGCTTCTTGTCGCAATCGAGTATTGAGATCAATATATTTTTGTAAGAAATTAGACTGTCTAAAACGAAGGATGCGATGTATTTTCTGTAACACTAACCCATTCTTTAGACATTCTTTTAAATGTACGAAATGAATGATATAGTTGTATTTGTGATGTAAATTTGCAATTAACTTTTCTGTCTTTCCTCCAGGGGGGACAAACTTTTCAGGTGCAAAGGGCAAGTCAGCATGATAATCATGTAAATGATCAGGATAACTCATATCAACTTCTAAAATGTATCCATGTTCACCGTTTCTTGGTATGGTCAGTATGTTAAAATTGATAACTTCATCGGGATTTAAAAATTCAAAATCTGATACAGGTATTTTTTGTCTCATCGCATAACCATAGAGATTGTTACAATCTAAATATATCAAATATGATGTGGGTTTAGAAGCATCATAATCGGGTGTGTATTTATTGTTTGCTTTTGAATTCCGAAGAGAACATTGGGCTAACCCGCCACGTATTCCTCTTTCTATCATCTGATATACTTCTAAATCGTGTATTAATTGTAATTTTACGTCTGTAAACAAAAGCATAGCATCCCAACTTAAATTAGGCGCAGATACATAATAAGCAGGGTCCAGATTATAATGCTGCAAACTAGTATTTCTAAAATGTTCAAATACATCGCATAACAATAAGACGTCACATTTTAAGTATAAATCAGTATATTCTCCTAAAGTCTTTATATTAAAAGCTGACCATACAGTTTCGGCATGCTTAAAATCGGTATCTGATATACGTTTACATTGCAGAGAATTATAAAACATTTCTTTTTCTGGTAATTTATTGTCTTCATATTTTAACCAGGAATCAATGTAATCATAAGGGTAAACACCTTTACGTGTTAATAACTGAAAGTGGTACCCATCAGTAAATTCTTTAGACAAGTTAACATAATCTTCTTTGTTCAAACTTTTGGTTAACTCAAATAAACTGGAACTAAGAAATTGGTAGGAATCAATAAACTTTATTTCAAGTGATTGACTCGGTTCGTTAGTTGAAGATATCGTTTTTTTTATACATGAATATTTTTCCTTGGACTGTGGCATTATTTTAATAGAACCGGGGTACTTTGTAAGTTCTTCTATAAAGAGATGACTATCATACCCAGCTAAATTATGTAAGACAACTGGTACAAATGGACAGATTCTGTATTGCAGGTTGCATAGTGAGTGAGAGGCACCTCTGTATTCTGATGTGATGTGATCGTGATCACGAACTTTGTCACCAAATAAAAACTGTTTACAAATATGACAGTGTGTAGCATTCTCATAATTACATTGTTCTTCTTTTGATAATGGATTCATAGGATTATTTTTAATCAGTATACTGTTAATTTCTTGAATATCGTTAATTAACCATTCAACAAAAACTTTCACGCAATCTTCACCTCTGTAAGAAACGTATTTATTCAAACTGGAATCGTGCGAGCAGCATACATAATAACCAAAACATGTTGGGACATGCTTTTTCAGGTTCTGCGTATTTTTACCATTCTTTGAATTACAATTAATTAACATGCTTTCGAAGTCAGCGTATATAATGAAATTAATTTTTTGCTTGCGTTCGAAATTCTTAAATTGAATGACAGTATTTTCATTAGGTAAAACTGTTACAATTTCAGAACAATGATGAGTTTTAAATTTATTTTCGCTTTTAAAAAATTGTAAACATGAGTCACAGAAATTCATTTGACCTCTATGTAAAGTTACTTGTTTTCGAATTAATCGTACAAGGTCTTTAATGAAGCAATAATGTCCTTTACCATTTTTTTCTATGTATAACAAATTAAAATGATTATTTTTCTTTGATTTTGATTTGTACAGGGGGCCTGTTACAACACACTTATTATCTAATCCATATATATTAATGCTTATTTCAGGGTTATTCTTTTCAAATAACTGTATATCTTTGACTGATAAGGGGAATGCTATTCCGTCTATATTTAAAACATCTGAATAGTGCGGGTATGATTTAGTTCGACACACATTGCTCTTTGCAGGATATAGACCAGCAAGTATACTCCATAAAAAGCAATAATTATCATTGTTCTGAATATTAATGCAGCTTTTGGTATTTTTGACAGTAGGAGGTAAAGGTATGTAAGTACCTCCTCGCATCGGACAATACTTGTTTACATTGACTTCTAAATGACTTATTGCAACAAAAGACCAGCCAGATTCACGGTGTTCAAATTCAGTAAGTTTATCTTTCAAATGCTCAATCGTTTTTGCAAACAGCTCATTAATATTCGAGTTTCCATAAATAACATCATATTTTGTATTGAACGACTTTAATTGTTGTTTGTCTGAATGTGGTAATGTAAAGTAAACGAATAGCTCATAGTTTATTTTGATACATTTATGTTTCAGTAATGACATTTCCACAACTTTCATAATGTTACTTTGAATATCGCACAGAAACGTCTCAGGAGTGGGGTATTCATTTTGTATTGGATTCAAACGATACGTTACTATTCTGTTTTTAAAGGCAGTTGCTATAATTTCAATATTATTAAAATCAGTCTTCAATATGCAATTCGATTTATGTAAATTGGTTCTCAAATGATAATTGTATTCATTCTTAGGCAATTCAATTCCACATTTGTCACATTTCATTGAAATAGTTCTGGATGACGGGAGGTTATGTGATCTCACTGTAAACAAAATGACACACTTTATAGATTACAATTTATTTGAAGGTAATATAAGATACATTTATTATTATTTGTTAAATGATATGTTAAAGAACTTATATTTTATAACAAATATATAGGTACTTAAGTTAAGAATGAACACAGAGTTAAAACATCAGTAATATAATAGACGCTAACTAAAAATGAGAACCCATATCTGTGGTATTCCTTTTGCGCTGCGTGAATAAATTAAGCTTAATGTTTCCACGCTTCAATGTTAGGGTGTATTTCATATATATATATATATATATATATATATATATATTTATACATAGTTGGAATTATACATTACGAAAAAGAATTCACTCTAACACTACAGGGTGTGGACATTCAGCTAAATTTATACACGCAAGGCAATATGAATACTGTAAATATAGGAGCATAATTTATTTATTTATTTATTACTCCGGTATTCTATAGCAGATGTATTAACATTAAGATAATAATAAATCGATACAATGTTTAAAATTCATCAATAATAATTACTAACAAATGACGGCACACACGTTCGGTATTCTTTTCGCGTTGCGTGAATAAAATTGGCCAAGTGTCTCCAAGCTTCAGTATTATCATCGGTTCGGTTTTTAATATTGACTACGGCATGACGCCATCGATTCACTGGCGATACCTGTTCAATATCACTGCATTTGTAAACTTTAACCTCAACAAAGTGGGTGCCCTTTTTATCTGGATTTGCCTGACGCGCGAAACCATTCGCAAGCCTTCGTGAAATGTAGGATAATAATTTACCCTCGCCTGAAGTTTGGTTCGCCTCCAACCCCTCGTCATCACTGTCGGCGCCGAATAGCTCCGCCGCAGTGCCGTGTCGCGGCTTCATTGGTGCTGGTGCAATTCTCACCCTCTTCGAGCTCGCCGATGTCGAAGGCTTGGACTTCTTCTTATTCCTTTTGTCACCCTCATCAGCCTTCGGCGGCGGCGGCGGCGGCGGCGGGGGCGAATCATCCTCCGAGGACGACGATAGGAACAAATCTTCGGCATTCGAGCGTTTCGACCTGAAAATCAGATAAATATGTTACTATTAAATTTACGATCATTTAACATGAGCTTGAATAATAGAGTGCGGATACTTTAGTTACGAATTTAAGGTAAACCCAATTATGTATTATTTAGAAACAGATAGGTAGGTAATCAGAAATAATTATTAAGTATTCATTGATCTCGAAGAGAACGATATTATCAAGTATATTCACACACGCACACACACACACACACACACACACACACACATACACACACACTATAAAATTTTGTCATAGTAACTACTAGATTACTTTCTACAGGACTACGACGTTGTTAGTTACTGAGACAAAGTTTTATATCACTATAGAACTGTCTCAGTAAGTAGAAATCAAATTGGCTGACTGTAGGTATTAACAGCAAGTAGCAACACCCATAACTAACCATCGATAGACCTTATGTCATTGCAATAACGCTTACAAATGTGTAGTTAACAGTGATGCTGATAGTACATTAGTTTGAAAGGTTAAGTTATAATTCTAAGTAGCTAATTACTCGTGTCTTTCTATATAATTATTATAATTCTCTATTACTCTAACATTTTTTAATTTAAATAATTATTGATTGAGGAGTGTCTTTTCAAAGGGGTTATTTCTCTATGAGTTTTTTTTTCACACAAAGTATGATCTTTGTCTAAGTGATCACACAAAATAAGCCCATTTAAAAAGACACTCTTCAATTGTTATTACGAGTTTATGATGATTCTAGTACCTATTAGTAACATTAACATATACATTGATTCATACTTACATGATGATGATGATGTGCTGTAGCTGGAGTTGGGAAGAGAAGAGTGGGTTTCCTTGCTTCCTGTTTATCGGAATGAAGCAATAGGCCCGATCGGGCGGCTTAAGTAGTGAACATTCACGTGGAGCTCTCCCATATATGAAATTTGTCGACGCGATTAAAAAGGTACAGTTTCGAAGGCGCATCAGCAATTCAGCACTTAGCCTAAAGTAGAAGCTCTATATTTCGCTTACCTTCATACTGTGGGTTTACTTCCTTTTTTATTCAATCAATAAATAATAACATTTTATTTTCATATTTAGTCAATATTATTTTGAGTAGATACTTACCTTTAATCAACAAACAAACGAAAACAATACATCAGTTATGTAAAACAAAATGTGCAGGTACGTACAGTCGAGTGCATTAATATATAGACACATTTGTAAAGGATCAGTATGGAGAAGTGTATATATATATATATATTAATGCCCTTGACTGTACTAAGTAACTTCATTATAATTGTATACGTTCGTTTATCTAGTACTCGTAATCTTAGAAAAGAAGACAAAGTCAGGATAGGAGCTAGTATATTTTATTTGCATCAGCGCATTATTACTAATAACTCTTCAAAATACGAATGCACACGATCGTATTTCAACACAATTTGATCACTAAACGCATGTATTAAGACTCAATTTGGTATGTTTTATTTTATTTCACATATTATGATTATGATTATGATTTGCAGGCAGGTAGGTATGGTATATGTGAACGGTCGACGACAAAAATAAGTATACATTTTTCACCTTATCAGACATCTGTATGTGAAGTGCTAATATATTATATTTATGGCCGTAACTGCACAAAAATTATTAGATATAATATAATCTGTTAAAGTAAGAACAAACACGATTTTTACCCGACTACGGTAACGCAGAAGTGGGTTATGATTTTGGCTGCTATTTATTTACATTCATTTATCTATCTTTTTCTGGATTTATTTTGCTTTAAACATACTATTAATCTTAAATAAGAAGACGAAGTCACGATATGAGCTAGTATATTTTATTTGCATCAGCGCATTATTGCTCACTCTGTAAATCCACACGTATGTCAATACAATTTGATGACTAACCGTATGTATTAAGAATCAATTTCACGCTTCAATTCTATTTAACTTATTATGATTATGATTCGGCGAGCGGTATATGGATATCAACACAGACGGTATCATATTTGTCAGTCGCCAATCACTCCATATGACTTTCCATATACGAATTTCAATAAAATACATGATATTTTGAACTCTAATAACGATGATATTTTCGGATATAAATCCTGAAAATAAGTGAACAAACTTATTCAATACAATATTTTAACAGCAGTTAGTTCTACTGAAAATATGTCGGTAAGTCCTTTTTAATAAACATTATAGTATTTAAATAGAGCACTTATAAAAAATTGGTATAATAATTTTAAAATTTATTTTAAGTAAATCTCTAATGGATAAATAGTGGGGAACTTAAATCTCTAAATTGTATTTCATTTATCTGTAATAATTGTATCTTACTGTATATTTTTATATTACGGTATTTGATTGGAATTTTTGGTCTCCCCCTAAATACTTTCAGATGAATAGTTAGACATTAATTGAACTAATAATTAATTATTCATTACAGGATACATCAGAACACCTGTTCAACTTCGTTCCTCTCACTTCATCTCTAAATCAAAGTCAGAGTGAAGTTGGATCGGGGGTAAGACGTCTGTCCTCGGGGGTCAAGAGGAAAGCAGCACCCGTTGTTTACTCGTTTATCAAGAAACCACATCGGAATGGTGGCACAAAAGTCATAAAAATAGAAATTTACAACAGTAGCAAACTAGACGAGAATTATGAATGTATCTGTAAATGTAATGCTGAGCTATGTGCCCAATATGTTGTGAAAAATACAATATTAGACGAAGTCTACGAATTAACGCGTAGAGTAATAGATAAGATAGATGAGGGTTTGTCATCGGACTCCCCACATGGGTACACCATTGACTAGAGGTACAATGTCTCAGAAGTCTACTTAATTCTAATTTGTAAAAGATAACACGATATTTGAGTGATATACTTCTTAAATAAATACTATGTAGATAAGAGTACACGTAAAAGGTATTGATCTTGGCCATTGTCTATTGTAAAAAATAAACATTAAAACAAATGTTTCACTCTTTACTATAAATAAATAAATAAATAATAAATAAATAAATATCTTGGGAAATCTTACACAAATCGACCTAGTCCCACGGTAAGCTCAATTAAGGCTTGTGATGTGGGTACCAGGCGACGATATATATAATAGATAGATAGATATAGATACTTAAATACATAGACAGCCATGACCAAGGAACAAACATTTGTGATAAATAAATACACAAAGAATGCCCTCGCCGGGATTCGAACCCGGAACCTCCAGATGTTTTTTTTTTAAACAAAATAAAGTATGTTTATGAATAAGTACATGTGGTTTCTTTTCTATATTATATATGACATATAAAACACAATACTATTATTAGTATCCTCATAGATATCAAACCTAAAGTCACTTGAAGTATTGAATAAAAACGCAACTGAATAATAAATAAAAAATGGACTGTGTCAATGTCATATACACGGACGTCACGATGTTAAACTAATAAACACTGAACACTATTGCGGTGTTTTAATAACTAACTGTTATTAAAAATCTAAGCGAATGCGTATATATTATACTGGTTTGCGAGTATCAGCGCGAGTAATCAGAAAAGATAAATGGTTCGTAGACTTGGTACCATTGGTGTAAATAAATACAATATTCGAATGGATAAATGTTACTTCTGGAGTAAAAATGTCCTAAAACCAGAACTAAATAGCTTTCGTCTACCTCACTATTTGAATACATTTTTACGTGACAGACTTCTTGCGGGACACTAAATGTGTATTTGAATGAATACTTCTTGAATCGATTCAAATTAGTATTCCACTAAATGTGTATTTGAATGATAACTTCTTGAATCGATTCAAATTAGTATTCCACTAAATGTGTATTTGAATGATAACTTCTTGAATCGATTCAAATTAGTTCTCCACTAAATGTGTATTTGAAATGATAACTTCTTGAATCGATTCAAATTAGTATTCCACTAAATGTGTTCAAGGGTCTGAGGGATTTGGTGCAGAAAACTTCAGGGTGATTAAAATAAGGAGACGTCTGTTAGCTGTGACTTGTGGATTTAATAGTGACTGAGGGCTCATGCATAAATCATGTGATGTTTTTTTGGCTACTTTTTGACCCCCCCCCTCCCCCATGGTGATGTTTGGTGAGTTTCTTGGCTAGCCCCCCCCCCCCCCCCCCCTAGCAGTCTCATGTTCGCTAGCCGAAATTGACAATATTTCTTAGTTTGTTCATCGTAAAAAATACACGTGAGGTCTCCTTGTACCACCCCCCCCTCCTCCCCTACCGTGATCTTTCGTGATGTTTTCCTGGACCCCCTCCCCCCCTATAGGACCTCGCGTGATTTATGCACAAGCCCTGACTGAGTGACATGCAAAATTATATTAAAAGATCCTTATAACTAAGAGGCGGTGAGCTGCAAAGGTCGCATTGCATGTGCATTTTCATCAGGCGCCTTAATTGACGCCAACAAAATGTGTATTTGAATGATAACTTCTTGAATCGATTCAAATTAGTATTCGAATGTGTATTTTTGGTGCAGCTGGATCTTATCTGATCCAGCTGCACCAATAATACACTACTACGGTATACGAGAAAAATGACGCCGTGTGAACGTAGCCTTAAGAGTGGGGCATAGAATTAGCATTCGCTCGTATGGTGTAAACCCACCTTTATGCGCGAGTTCTGAAATGGACAAAAATATTGCGCAGACAGAGAACGAACCACGAACTAACCATTTCGAGGTAAAATTAAATTATTCAGAAAATGGTTTATGTGCTTTTGGCTTATAAATCTATTTACAAATACAACTTCAAAAATATAGTTCGTTCTGTCTTGTTAATGAAAAATGTTATTGATAATGGAAATAATAAATATATTATTTTGTAAACACTAGCCACAAAATATTGGAACATATTAGGTGTTAGTCTCCTCCATCTGTCTCTGTCTTTGGCTTCATGGAGGGCATCATGGAGCTTGGAATTTAAAGTTGAACGGACTTGGTCAGACCACCTGATAGGGCTACGACCTCTCGGCCTTCTTCCATCGACCTTCTGAAGAACCATTAGCTGCTCGAGGTTATGTCCAGATTTGCGGGCAATGTGGCTAAAGAATTCCAGGACCTTCGCAGGCAGGTGGTGGAAAGTCTTTCCTTTATACCCAGTTCTTTGAGAATAGACTTATTTGTTCGAAATGCAGTCCATGGAATTTGAAGCAGCTTGCGCCAGCACCACATTTCGAAGGCGTCAATGCGATTACGCGGTCTGCCTTCCTTATATAATGTCCAAGTTTCAAATTACTAAGCGTCAAATTACCAATGGGAAAATGTTATGACTCTCCTACTATACTAATTATAATTAATTAATTCATTTAGAGGATTACCCGTCTCAAATTCCTAGTATTGTCCACTGTACTGTGGTCACAGTCTAATTTAGTCCAGACAGTTTCCTCAAGCGAACAAACTAGCCCCCTTATTCATAAACGTCGCCTAAAATAACAATTAAGCCGCTAAGTAGTTATTGTTTGTCCCTTTCAGTCTTATCTTATCTTAAAAATAACAATTACAAACAATACTTAGCGGTTTGCTTAGTAGGAGACGTCGTTTATAAATAAGGAGGTAGAACTCCAACAAATTAAAAAAACAATTTATTATCAGGGTGCTTAGCCAAGTTGCCAATCGCTAGCGCTTAAATGTCAATCGTAAACGAAAGGCAGCTAACTGTCTTTGTCGCACTAATATGAAAGAGCGACAGAGAGGGTAAACTACGAATCTACGATACGCTACTAAGCGCTAGCGATTGGCAAGTTGGCTAAGCATCCAGCTTTCTGAAAAGAAATTGGATCTGACTTCTGTGTGTAAAATGTAGCTAATTATTATTTTTGATATTTTCAATCTTATATGTAATAATTTACAATCGTCTGTAGTGAATATTTTTTATTTAATATGTGAATTTTATCCTCAGAAGTGGGATCGGGATCGATTGCACAATTGCCAATTTTAACTAGAAGTCCGGCGCATATTTATTTTATTTCGACTTTATTTAATAGCAATAATATAATGAATACTTTACCATTGTCCTGTGTTTACAGGAAACAGATATGTGGTGATTCATCTATGTCATTTATATAATAAAGTATGGTCCTATTCCTATACTGTAGTAGGTATGCGGATGACACATACCTCCTTTTAGGTCTCCATCCATTTAAGCAAACTCTGGCGGAATACTACTGAATCTACTGATGGTGCCTGGCCCCAATTTCACCACGTGGACAAGTGCTACAATTGTAAATTTACTGTTTCTCCAATCGAGGGTGTCTATAGGCTACAGTTACCGCTTACCATCGGAAGGGCCGTGTGTTTGTTTGCCACCAACATAAAATGTAGTGCAGTAACTTTAATAAATCAGCAGTAAATAACTACTTTTTTGCGAAACAAAATTACAATTGTCACAAAAAACATGAAAATTGTAGCGAAATTCCGACATAAGCCGAACCTCAAGTCAAGACATATAAAGTTAGAATCCGCGCTTAGTTCTGTGTGTCAAGATTTCAACAAAATTGTACTAATGCTTGCGACAATTGTCACGGGTTTCGGAAAATAAAAAGTAGTTTATTAACGATGTAATCACTAATCATGTTATTAGCAATAATCTTATGTTGGTGGCAAACAAGCACATAGATCGTCTGATAGTAAGCGGTAGCCATAGCCTACGGAGGCCTGTGACGTCAGTAACAGTAACATTTTACAACTTGTAATTATGGTGAAATAGGCCACTGGAGGGAGTGGAGTGGAGGGTCTATACTATACTCGTATATATAGTATACTTTTCAAATATAACCAGATGTGAAAACTCTGAACTGAGTTTTAAAATTTCGCGTAGTTGGCAATAAATTACACGTCTTATTGGCTGGGGGGGTGTCTGAAAATATCACCAAATATCACCATGGGGCGTGGGGGGTCCAAAATAGACCAAAATCGTATGACACGATTAATGGACAAGCAAGCCCTTTTGGGGAAGACCCTAGTAGGCAGCAGGTAAGCTACCAGACCAAACCTCTGTTTAAAGTTACTCAGACATTACCCAGGACTGCCGCAGTACACTCATGCTAAGGATACTGATAGCACATTTGCGCGAATCGCGACCTTGGTTATGTGACAGTGCGTGCACCGAATCGCAATGCACTTGTCTATTCTCAAATCGTCTCGTTGTGTCGGAACTTGGCTAGTGTAAATTGGCCTTTAGGCCGGAATTAAGGCCAGCCGTACACCTGTACGGTCTTGCGTAAGTTATAGGGACGGAGCTATACTAAGGAATGAGATAGTGATATTTAATTCACCTCTCATTCCTTAGTATAGCTCCGTCCCTATAACTTACCTACGTAAAGGTGCATGCAGACCAAAAGAGCAATCGCTGTTCTATCCCCCACTCTACGAAATCAACGAATCACGTTTCGTGTAGGTATTAACGATCGAATTTCGTAGAGTAGGGAGTTAGAACACCGAATGCTCTTTTGGTCTGCGTGCACCTTAAGAGCTTTACAGGTGTAGGTACAAGCGGTCTAAAACTGTGAGTTCTCACGTAAGTTGTAGGGACGGAGATATACTAAGGAATGAGATAGTGATATCGCCTGTCATTCGTTAGGCCGAGATTACATCTGGATGCTTAATCAAGTTACCAATCGCTAACGTTTAGTAGCGTATCGTAGTTTTCCTTCACTCCTTCATATTAGTGCGACAAAGAGGGAAAACTACGATGCGCTAACAAGCGCTAGCGATTGGCAACTTGGCTAAGCACCCTGGATGCTTAGCCAAGTTGCCAATCGCTAACGCTTAGTAGCGTATCGTAGTTTTCCCTCACTCCTTCATATTAGTGCGACAAAGAGGGAAAACTACGATGCGCTAGCAAGCGCTAGCGATTGGCAACTTGGCTAAGCACCTTGGATGCTTAGCCAAGTTGCCAATCGCTAACGCTTAGTAGCGTATCGTAGTTTTCCCTCACTCCTTCATATTAGTGCGACAAAGAGGGAAAACTACGATGCGCTAGCAAGCGCTAGCGATTGGCAACTTGGCTAAGCACCCTGGACGCTTAGCCAAGTTGCCAATCGCTAACGCTTAGTAGCGTATCGTAGTTTTCCCTCACTCCTTCATATTAGTGCGACAAAGAGGGAAAACTACGATGCGCTAGCAAGCGCTAGCGATTGGCAACTTGGCTAAGCACCCTGGATGCTTAGCCAAGTTGCCAATCGCTAACGCTTAGTAGCGTATCGTAGTTTTCCCTCTCTGTCGCTCTTTCATATTAGTGCGACAAAGACAGTTAGCTGCCTTTCGTTTTCGATTGACGATTAAGCGTTAGCAACTTTTCTAAGCACCCTGACGCGAGTTCTTACGTAAGGTCTAGGGACGGAGCTATATATACTACAAAACAGGCCAAGTGTGAGTCGGACTCGCGCAAAAAGGGATAGTGGACGCACTACTGCTACAGAATATGTAATAGTACTACATACTACTACTGCGATCACCAACCCGCTTGCCCAGCGTAGCGATTATGGGCATTTACCTCCTAATGCGTCCATACGGATAGGCTAAGGAGAGACAGTTGTCAGGAGTGGACTGCTATTGGCAGATGATGATGATGATGGTATGAGATAACCTCGAGTTGGTCCCGTTAGCACCAAAACGGGCTCTGGTGATGGGATCTTGGAGAAACGGTTGAAGTCGGTTTTGTTACCATTTTCCCATATACAGGGTGGAACGGAACGACGATCCTTCCAGCTACCGACCGAGTCTACCAACCATTACGATGAACTTTCAGTATGGGACCACTATCTAATGCCATACATGTATTTTGTATGGCATTAGATAACATGTGGCGTTTGTAAAATCTCAGTAGGTTACGTCGAAATAAACAGAGATAGACGTGCAAAATATATGTGCATCAATTGTACTGATTGTTGGTATTTGCAGCGAAGCGGTCGGGAACCTTTTTTAAATTACTCGCTGTATTACGAGTTCTATGACCGAACGTCACAGGATGTCCGGCCATGTCTATCCAAAATAGACAAGCCTTTTTAATTGTTTTGTAACGTTGTGATTTGTGATATGTATATCGTTAGTTTTAGGGTTCCGTACCAAAAGGCACAAAAGGAAACTTTGCGGTGCGACTCTTTCTGTCCGTCCGTCTGTCTGTCATATCGTTTAATATCTCAAAACCATTGAGGCTATCGATTTGAAATTGAACAGTTCTGAATAACGCTAATTTAGTTAGAGACAGCAGCATGCAGCGAACATCCTTCTTCATCATCATCATCAGCCTATGATAGTCCACGACGTAGGCCTCTCCTATTAACTATGCATAAAGACGCATTAGGAGGTAAATGCCCATAATCGCCATGCTGGGCAAGCGGATTGGCGATCGCAGTAATGTGTTCACTATGATGACGCTGCTGCCCATTATCAATACTTTGTCAAAACAGTGACACTTCAATCCCTTAGTCGACTCTTACGACACCCGAAGAAGGAGTTGCGGTGGTGACAAATGTATTCATACTGCCGTCACCACACAGCCAGCACCAACATCCTTACATACTCTCAAATAATAAAATGCTTTTAGAGGCGTCTGTCTATTATATGACTGTTGTATTCTGCAAGTAGGTTTTTTCCCGGTATGTCTGCCAAATACCTGCGGCCCTACCGCGAACTACGAAATCCGCAAAATTCGGAGATTTTTCTGTTACTCTAATGACACCTTCGTTGGAGTGACAGAGACAAATCCCCGAAATTTACGAACTTCGGTGTTCGCGGTAAGGTGCATTCAGACCAAACGAGCATTCGCTATTCTAACCCCCTACTCTACGAAATTCGATCGTTAGAATAGCGAATGCTCTTTTGGTCTGAATGCACCTGTAGGAAGCCTGAGCAGTTTGGGTGATCAAATATATCTGGGCAGGCCTCTATTGTCAGTGTCACAGCGTGAAGGTGCGTTTAAACCAAAAGAGCATTCGCTGTTCTAGCGCCCGTTCTACGAAATCAACCAATCACGTTTTGTGTACCGATCGAATTTCGTAGAGTGGGAGGTTAGAACTGCGAATGCTCTTTTAGTTTGAACGCACCTTTAGAGTGCATGTTCATATATTTTAGACCACCGAGGCCGCTCCGATAAATCTGTGGCCTATCCCACGAAACTTTACAAGCGTTTTATTTCTACAAAATTGTATAAATTCCCGTACAAAAAAAAATCAATTTTGCAGAATTGTATACGCTTATGACGTTTGTGGTTTTGGTTTTGGCCCCCGATGGCGAATGTAACGACACGGGTTCCTATACTTCCTATTGGCTATTGCACTACAGCCTGCAACATAAAAGCAATGACACCATACAGTCTAGATAAGGCTAACTTCGCCACCGTCACGTTCGCGACCAAAAATGGCGCCTGCTGCGCGGTAGACCTTTTATGGAACAACCTCAGGCCTAGATGCCGAAGGCGAGCTTGGGACGTTAGTGTAACGAGAAAAGACAAATTACCCTAAATGACCGCGTCTTTAAAAGTTGCCAATGTCATGGTTTGAAGCGCACTTCGAAATTCGTAAATTTTTTAACTTTTGTCTCATACACTCCAAGTTCCAACGAACACTAATCCATCAGGGAGACTATATTTCCCCTCTTAGGTCCACGAAAAAGGTTAAGTAAACACAGCTATCATACAATAACTCAGCTGGCATTATCCTTAATATTGTTTAACAAACAGCCGTTTCAAAATGAGTTTTCCTTCCCGCAAGTGGAACAAATGGTCTAATTAAATAACTAAGTAAATACCACTAACTAATCTATATATTAATGAATAATGATTAAACGTTTATTTAGTTTAGGATGGACTGATAGGGCTTTCGTAAATATATAGGTTAAAAAATATGGTAGCAAATATCTAAAAATATATTATGGTGATAGAACGGTTGTTGAATGGAATAGTCATCAGCATCATCATCAGCCTACCTTAGTCCTCTGCTGGAATTAGGGCTCTCTTATTATTATTACGTATGCGTATGGACGCATTAGGAGGTAAATACCCATAATCGCCACGCTCGCTAATAGGCAAGCAGGTTGGCGATCGCGGTAGTGTGTCCACTAGATTGACTTTGCTGTCTATCATCAATCTTCAATAAATGGTCAGTGACACTTCAATCCCTTAGTCGAAGACACCCACGGGAAGAGTTGGGATGGTGACAAATGTTATTCTTACAGCCGTTATCGTCTGTAATGATTAAATATACTACAATTGTTTTTATTATAGCAAACTACTTAAATATAAATGACAACATTGTACGGAAGGAAGTAAGAATGATAACAGCACCACCGTGTCAAGGCAGTCGAGTTGGTTCAATAACGACTCCATTTATATTGTTGTAACTTCCATCCTTGTTATTGTTACATTGGCTTATTTGGCTTTAACGAATTTTGTAAAAACAATAAAGCCAAATTTACACCTGTAGGTAAGCTGCAAGTTTTGAAATAGAGCATAATGCAAGAAAGAAATGCAAATAATAATATTTGCGACGTATATACCCATAGTTGCGTCTTAAACTTGCTGCATTAACTTGAAAACTGTAAATTCAGCTTTATATTATATCAATCGGCAGAGGGTGATAGCGATGAGCGGGACTTATTTTTAATTTGCATGTTGCATTAAAAAAACTATTTTTTTTTTATCAAGTTAATGTTGTAGGTTGTACCTGAAATATCTCACGTATCTTCACTTTCCGAATACACACTATAACATTAATAGGAATAAGGAAAGATGATTGTGCTTCTAAACCCATCTCATCTATTAATAGGCTAAATTTAATGTCTACGCACATATTTGTACAGCTAACGACGGTCGTTAAACTTGTTGATTGCTGAATACACTCAATTGATGGGGGTTGTCTACCCCTGGCTCGGGCGCCGTTATGGAGCTATATATATTTGTTCTGACACTGTAGATAATATTATTGTGATAGGTATTTCGACGGCCCCTACGTAAGTTGTCGTAAGTCGAAAATGGCAAGTTTACAGGAGAGCACTTTAAAGTTTTAAATGTGTATGGTGGTCACATAGTTCAACGGATTGCTTTGAAAATTGGCATAAACATTAATAAAGATACTGTCTTTATAATGATATAATTACTTTTTTGATATATTTCATATTTTTGCTGGAATTGCACTTACCACAGTATATGTCGGAGAAAAGAATCTAAAAATTGTGGTATGTATTACTAACTTCACTTTACGCTGGTGGTCATAAATGGTATTTTATCTTAAGTTATACATACTACGAGATACGTCGGAATTATGCGTGTAAGTTTTGTCGTATCTGTTATTTACTACATTATATTGCGGAAACGTTATAAAACTTTTTGTTAGTTACTATATTATGCCACTTAATAAACAATTTAATAGGAATTTTATGGAACCCTGATGGAATATTTTGAGAAATTTAAGCAGGTGAATAATTTTTTGTGTGTTTTATTTTGAAAAATAGATCAGGTACAGTATTTTAGTGTACATTCTCTGGAAAATGTTGTGTTGAATGAAGACGAGATTATGTAGTTTAGTTTGATGTAGCTTCACTGTTTGCAAGTACTGGAAACTATAAGGGTGTATCAACCTTTTTCTGTATGTTATTGCCATGGTTACGGTCGCCAGAGTCACGCTGGTTTTATGCAAGATTATGCTATTTGAACTATGGAAACATGCATTTTTCTGGTGTTAGTAAGTCCATTCCTTAATGGGCTACCTACAAACATGTACTACATGCATAGTTGCATAATTTAAGTGTCGTTATTTTGCATAAAACCAGCGTGACTCAGGCCACCGTAACCATGGCAATAACAGACAGAAAAAAAGTGATACACCCATAAAACTAACTAAAGATATTGTAGCTCGTAACGACCTACCTACTGTGTACATGAAATTCATTGAACATTTCTTTAATATGATCCTTGTTGGTCGAAAATGTCGAAATAAAATATTTTTGGATTTGAATTTGAATTTCCTGAATAGTTACTATTTCATTTGGCGAGGGGAGTATTATTCGCAGACTGAAGCAAAGAGTTCTCTTAAAATATTGTAGACCTGGTACTGGTCAACATTTTCATGGAAAAATTTGAGCAGAGATGCTGATTACGAAATGTGGATGACGTTTTGCTGTAATTCCTGATTTCTAATGTTGGTAAGTCCGTTCCTTAATGGGCTACCTACAAACATGTACTACATGCATGTTTGCATAATTTAAGTGTCATAATTTTGCATAAAACCAGCGTGACTCAGGCGACCGTAACCATGGCAATAACAGACAGAAAAAGTTGATTCACCCATAAAACTAACTAAAAATATTGTAGCTCGTAACGACTTACCTACTGTGTACATGAAATTCATCGAACATTTCCTGAATAGTTGCTATTTCGATTGGCGAGGGGAGTATTATTCGTAGATTGAACCAAAGAGTTCTCTTATAATGTTGTAGTTCTGCTACTGGTCAACATTTTCATGGATGAATTTGAGCAGAGCCCAGAGGGCATTCGAGAGTTGTCCGAATAGACCGAGATGCTGGTTAAGAAATGTGGATGACGTTTTTGCTAAAATTCCTGATAGGGTTGTTGATGTGTTACTTATCGATCTTAATGAGATGCATCCCAGAATAAATTCCACATTTAAGAGAGAGGTGGATGGCACATTACGTTTTCTTGATGGGTTAGTAATGCTAGGTCAGAATGATCGTATGTCACAAAAAGTCTATAGAAAACCTAACCTTTTCTCGCGGTCCTTTGATTCAGTTTATATCGTTTATTCACATCACATCATTCGCCTATTTCAGTTCACTGCTGGACACAGCTTAAATTATTACAAATGTTGCAACATGTCAGATGAGACGAGACGTTGGAGAGCTTGGAGAGTAATAGATAACAGATATGGTTGGTGATAAAGTCAGCGTACAAGGAGCTTAGGGACGTTTCGAAATCACCACACAGTAGACAGGGCACCAGTATTCTTGCCTGATATTAAAGGAGTGACAAACAAAATTAAACGCCTATTACGCCGGAGTTTTGGCATTAAGACCATTTTGCGTCATCATACCAATATGAGTATTTCTTATGCTCTCCAAAGGACGGGAATTCACTGGCAGCTCGGGTGTTTATGAAATACCGTACGACTTCGGTAAGGAACGACATAATGAGTCTTGACTCGGAGCAAATATGGAGTGTCAAGGACAGGGAGATAGACAACTCGGCTGTGGTGGACGCATACGATACAGGCGTTACATTTCTTAAACGCTTTGATAAAGCGAGGATGCTGGTACGGTAAAGATGCTACCTGCCACGGAAGATATACAGAGCGATTAAGATTAATTTCAATCGGGATGGGGGCTGGACAGAGCCAACGGCATGGAAGCCGGTAATCTCCGAGCTAATAATGATTAGTTACGTAGTGTTTGGTGACACAAACCTGCAGTCGGACATGACATCAGTGCCGGCGCAAGACCACCATTTACCGAGTTTAACCGTTTAATTATAATTTGTACACTTAGTACATAAAAACAGTCTGTCATTCAGCATTAGAAACGTAATTTTGAAATTATAATCATAGACATGGCAGATTAATGATTTCTCTCACAGTGCAAAGACAAAATCGTGTCATATCAGGCTTTCATGATTGAAGTGATATGATTGTTTTGTCTTCGACACTATCACAAAAAATGCCGTTTTAAAACAGAGAATTCTGCATTTTTTATCGTTTGGTTCAAAAGGAAGCGGCGAACCTGTGTAATGAGCAGAAATTATTGAAATACGCCAACATTATAATTGTAAAGTGTAGTAACTCTGTATTTGATCCGGCGCATACTGTCTTAAATATCACTTACAATAGAAATTTAAAAACAATTTCCGACGAAAAATGTCCTAAGTACACATACGACACAAAAAAATAAATAAAATCCAACGTAAATAGTAGTATGTTAAACTTAAGACAAAACACCGATCTTAAACTCCGACGTAAGTTGTGGTAAGTGACAACATACTACAGTATTCACCGGTATTATTAAAAAAAATCAATGTCCATACTAATTAATTCGCACCTGATTTCTAAGTGAAATCCAACAGATTGCCAACTTTGCTTAGTGGTTTTAAATCATTTTTATTTCTGAAGCGTCTTTTATTTCATCTCGGACCACTTTTTCTATTAACTTCAACGGCCGTTTCAAAAATCTATTTTGGTCTTGCAGGTAATTTGAGTTTGTTCCCGATGCAGTGTCTTACTTTTATCGAATAAAATGTATCGTTTATCCATTTTTGTCCTATCTAGTTGTTAGTTTATGGTAAAAAATGATCACTCACGAAAAACCTCTGCTCCACCGCGTATAAGATCGTAACTGGCACTTACGCTGCGCGAGCGCGGGTGGCCGCCCCGTATTAACTGTCGTAAGTACACTTACTACAGTATACGACGGTGCTTTTTTAAGATACGATAGTTTTCGGGTGTCAAAAACCTATTTGTAATAGGTTTTTTTAATTTTTTCTTCGTGGAACGGAAACATTGCTAAAAGATATGATGTTTTATGAAATAAAAACAAAATCCCAAATTTCAAGTTACGACAACTTACGTAGGGGCCGTCGATTTATTTACTGAAAAATATCAACAGAGAGTATACTCAATGCAAAAATAAGGTTTAAAACCAAATAAATTAAAGATTCGATGAATTATAGTCATTATAGACATCTACAGTTAACTGATTTAGCACCTACCTTTACAATTCGTCAGTAAAAAACAAAAAACCTACTATTTCCTTGAAGTTGGTTTTGACAAATCGTATTTTATGCCCATGGCATAACTCGGTATAGTCGGTATAAGTAGAAAACTATTTGGGTCAAAATTCTTTTCGTTGTCTTGTTTCATACCACTCTGTCGCGCTTTTAGTTGCTGCTTCGAAATAATAAATAAATATCTTGGGACATCTTACACAAATCAACCTAGTCCCACGGTAAGCTCAATTAATATGTTCGAAATATGCGGATTTCGAAGTTCGCGGTAGGACCACAAAAGATGGATTGAAAAAGTTTGGGCACCTAGCTACTGGATGAAATTAGGAACTAAAAAATAGTGCAAAAATAAAAAATACAGTAACAAAAATCACGAAACGTGATGACTTTGCGGTCTTAACAAATTGTCCATAAGAGCAACAGGGACAAATTAGAGGCTTGTTAAGTTAGCAAACGTTTCGAGGGTTGAGTGGTCAAACCCGATAAGTCGAGATATTTTTTCATTGAAATAACAACTGCACGTCAATGTCATATAGTCCGTATTTGAAAAACAGGTTTGCTCGGCTTATCGAGTTTGACCACCCAACCCTCGGTTTATGAAATTATGAATAAGGGGGTAAAACAGCAACGAAATGGTTCTCCTCGTAAAAACTTGTAAAAACCCCAATTTAGCGATTAGCGATGCCCAAATACGAGAAATGTGTCGTACAAGCGGTGCCAAAGATTATTCTGCAATTCATCATCATCATCATCATCATATCAGCCGAAAGTCGGATTCGACGATTGACCTCTTTCTCGAAGTTGGACCTACTAACTGAATAGTTTGCCCTAGGTATATGTATTCGTCTACAACTTCGAGTGAAAGTCTCCGATTATTACGGGAGTTGGTGCTACATGGGAATTCGACATGATTTTCGTCTTATCCATGTTCATCCTAAGACCAACTCGCTCGGAGGCTTTACTGAGGTCAACGAGCATGTACTTAAGTCCTCCAAGGTCTCAGCCAAGACTACTATATCGTCAGCGAATCAAAGGTGAGTGAGGTACTCGCCGTTTATGTTGATACCCAGCCTTCTCCAGTCCAGAGTCTTAAAGACATCCTCACGTGCAGCGGTAAACAGCTTAGGGGAGATGACATCTCCTTGCCTAACTCCCCGCTGCAGCAGAAAGCTGCACGGAATCGGAAGCAAGAATTCTGCAATTATGCTTCTTATTTCTTTGTAATAAAGCGAAATTTGTTAACATAACTGATTTGTAGCAATCGTGCGTGGGATACGCTAAACAAGCGACCAAATTGATCAACAAAGTAGTTCAGACGGAAACATGCTTAATCACATCACGCTGGGCAAGCGGTTTGGCGATCGCAGTACTGTGTTCAACTGGACAATTGGTACTTTGATGACGGTGCTGCCCATCATTAATTTCCTATCAATTATTGAATCAGTGATACATCCTGTAGATACTTCAATATTTAATACATTTATAGAATTGGACAGCCTCCGTTACTAGTAGTAGTTCAAGTCGGTGATATATGCCTGCTACGCTGGACTACATGTCCCTGCAGATTCGAATCCCGATGAGGGCATCTCTTTTTGTGTATTTATCGCTAAGATATTTGTCCCTCAGGCATAGTTTGTCGTCTATGTTTTTAGTATCAGCTATTTATTATTACAAGTTGGCAAAAAACAAATGCATCTGCATTCCCGATCCCAGTAAGGTTTGGTGGACCTAGGGGGGCAAAAACCTCCTAGACGACTAATCCGAGTCCCAAAACCTCGCAGGCAACGGTGCTTAGATTTTGTGCAATAATGGACGATATTTATTTAGAAACAGCGCAGCTGGAGAATGATATCGATATACTTAACATTAGTAGTGACTTAACCGTCTAGGCATTTACAACCATTTATTTGTATACGTGCCTCCCACACAAAAGGGTGCATTCATTTTTTTATTCGATAAAAAAGTTGTAACCGGTTTGGTTTAAAAAAAGTTACGCGCCAATTCAACGATCAACGCAAAACGGCGATATCTTTGGCCTCGACTGAGGGCAGCAACGGCGAACTTCGAAATTCATAATCATAAATGTCGAGCATTCGTCTCCGTTACTCCAACATAGGTGTCATTAGTATAACAGAGACGGATGACTACTAGTAGAAATGGCTACAGTACTGGTTTCATTCACGTCGGTTTAGTTTGAAATTCAAATCGGATTGCCTAATATTCGTTGGGCTATAGCGGATGTTAGAATGCTTTATGAGTACATGGAAAAACACGAATCCTTACTTCTATTTTGATACTGTTCATATTATTAATGCATTATGTAAGCTACACTAGGTACTTACATGAGTGACGCTATTTGGATGGTGACTTCATAATCAATTTCCACTGCCGAATTGATGTTTTCGCAGAAGAGGTTAAATATTTGATCTTGGTCATCTGGCACCAACGGTACAAGTTTCTTCTAATTTGTATAAATGTACTACTGCATGTTCTTTTGAGGCCGAAATTATATATCTATAAGAACTGAAGGTACCTACTTAATCATGAAATAAAAGTACATACACCCACCCCGAGCAAAACTTAATGTGATGACATATTTTTTTTAATTTTGTGTTTTCAGAGACAAAAGCAGAAGATGGTGAAATAATTTGGTGTGTGTCATATCAGCAAGACCCTTATCTTAAAAAATCCAAAAGGAATTTAAAGAGGAAATGTTTCTTAAAATTAATTTGTTCCGTTACGAATAAGTAACAAAATGACGATTTTATATGAATAATCCTAAAACGTTTTTATATTTTACTTTAAATAGGAAAATTAAAACAGTGAAATGGAATGGAAACATTCAAATGTGAAGTTTATGTGACGAGTCAGCAAGATTGTGAATTAGTGGTAAGATAAAATGACTGTAAAGTAAAAAAAGTATGTAACTTATATTTTAATGTGACTTACCGTAGGATGAGTTAGTAGTAGAGATACCTAGTAATAGTAAACAGTGGATAATCATGTTAAATTACGGAGTAAACGTATTCCTGGCATTGACCTTGAAACCTTGATCTAACCGCCGGGCCTCGTTTAAATTTCGAACGTTAGTCTATTATCTGCCGCACGTCAGAATTACATCATCGAGACAATCGAGTTGTCATCACTACGTCAGGCAAGATGACGAACACAGGATTCAAAATAAAACCGTTTATTTCGTTTACAAATGGAAGATATAATTTTTCTTAAAAAATATGCCAAGTCGTCTACCTATATGTTTTACATTTAAACTTATCATAAAGTACCATTCAAACCAAATCTTGCGCAGGTAAGTGACGCGAAATTACGCTAAATAAAATAAAAAATCTTATTGGAATTGGAAAGTAAAAAGTAAGCACCCGCATTGTAAGTAAGTACTTATACATATAGTAATTCAGATTTTGCGAGTTTCGTTATTCAGGTCAATAGGTCGATGGACAATTTGTATTGATTAAAGATATTCCATGTGCAGCGCGAATCTGGAGCCACGCTACGTTTTTCACGCAACTTCAACCGACACCGACAGCTACTTCGTCTTTCTGCATTTGATGTAATTGTAAATATTTAAAATTTGCATTTCGAAACTAATAGCTGCAGTGGGATTTCATAACTTAGTAAACTTCAGACATTAGAAATTTGTTGTATTATTTTCCGTTATAAATTAGAAAAAAAAGTTTTTCTCGCACCCAAAGGACTACACCGAAGCTTTGGCACTGATGATGATGAGCCAGATATAAGGTTTACAGTATTGTAAAATATAACTACTCATAAAATAAAATCACCATGCAGGAATTGCAGGATTGTGCTTGCACCACGTAAAATCGCAGTGAAACTATTGATCATAATTCAGTCTGAATTTTCTCTTAAGCATCTGCACTAATCTGTTCCGAAGTATCCGGTGCGCGCTTTCTTCAACTTTAATTACGCAGCGTGCTCAGAATCCGTGCCAGTAATGTTACAGTTTTTCACCGCCTTTACACAACCAACAACAATGCCACGTTGCATTCAATTATACGACTTGTGAACAATCGCGCGGTTCTCATTAAAGAAGACCTCTCGTTTCGTGAAAGTGACGAGACTATATATGAATAGAGAAAGTATTACGAACTGTATGTGAACAGTGAAGCTCCGAAGTCCGATACGAAAGTAACTAGACACCCATCTCCATATTTCTGCGCTAATTAACACAAAAAGCGAGCTATCGAATATTTCGACGGGCGAAACGTTTATCATTTTGTAGGCTAGATGTGATGGCAAACAAACAAAATTCGCGATCTCATATACCCTTCCGAAGCCCACCCCAGCCTTATCTTCTTCCCAACCATCCTTTAAAAAGTGGGTAAAGATACTAAAGGATTAACCAAAAAAATACCATTTGGGTTGATACCAGTAATGTCGGATAAGCTACACAACAGTATCCTTAGAGGTTCGTTCTGACAACCTTAACGGGAAAATTAAAACTTTTTTTAACTCTTTTAAAATGTTTTTTTTTGACGGAGCCCTAAATAGAAGAAGGTACAGTCATTCGGCTATCAGCGCCTTTGTACTTAACCTGCCGGCCTAAAACAAGCGATAAGCGCGTCGTTAATAATTGTATCTAAGTAGTTAACTGTTTACTGGATACAAGATACAACTAATAACTATTAACGATGACTCAATGTTCAACTATGGATCAAACATTATAGAATAGTGGTTATTTCTTTCCCTCGCTTATAAAGGCTCTGCAAAACCCCAGGGCTCCGAGAAACGGCTGACCTATACAATTACGTGATATCTGTATTTGCCAGGTCTGCCTAGTAATAGTAACTAATAGGGCGGAGGTTTTAACCTTAATTGACAAAAATGCTGAATCTTTTGAGGCTAGTGTCCTAATTCACTTAGTATGCTGATATAAACCTACATCAAATTGGGCTCGTTAGGCCTATCCCTCTTTGGGCACCATTGAGTTTAATATTGTAATGGTATAGTAAGTAAAATATGGGTCGCGCTACGGTTCCCACGCCCTTTTTTTCTATTAACAATAGCCACGGGCGTGGATGGAGCGTGTTATTGCCATATATGGTGAATTCCTTCGGGTGAGCAGTGGAGCGGATAAAAGTTCGCGTGCCGATGCGCTCAGCGAGCATGCTACTTGATTTCAAATGACATCCCAGAATCCCTGTCAAATCATCTCAGGCTACCTCAGCACCGCGAGGATGTCTCAAATGGTATCAGCTCTGACAGATAACATGTAGTTTGTTAATGATGGAATTACAATACGGTATAGGCTTCTTCAAAAATAGGTGTTTAAAGGGCAACGAGCATTGTGCGCGGTCGTTGCTTACCATCAGGCAGACAGTATGCTTGTTTGCCAACATTGTAGTATTAAAAGACAAAAAACGCGTCGTTAAACATTACCTGACATAGCCTTTTCGATGTCATTTAGCTGTTTAGCCTTAATTTGGTACACTGGATGACCTATTCACATGTATACTTGAGGAAACAACCTTGCTTGGCTTAAAAGGTAACACTTACTTGAATGGTAGTTGTTGATACCAAACAGATGGCGATGGTTATTGATACTAAATATGGTATGTATACGCTTAGAGAAACGCATGAAAATGTTACTTATGTCGAACAAATGGACAAACATTTAACATGAACTCTGTCACTGAAAAAAATGTTATGAACATATAAAAACAAACTTTTTACGACAGCGTATCAAAAGCAAAAGATACAAGTAGAATTAGTTATCAGAAAAGTTCCACAATATCTATATAGCCATGAAGAGGCAATTTTGATAGCTGCAATTATTTTCTAGTTACACTATTTAAAATTCTAGCTAAATTTCTTTTACCCCCCACTTTGATTTATTATTAGTAAGCACGAGCTTCAGGATATGCTATAGGAATAGTCAGTAATGTCATATTTATGTTACCTATTTATTTTAATAATCCGCGCTTTGTGTGATCACGCCACTCTACAATACGTTTGAAATTTTAGTTTCCTTCCGCAACCAATGTAGTGGTATTTATTTACTTACGAAGTTTTCCCAAAGGATAGACTGCCATCCTGCTTTTAAAAGAGTCTTCGACGGATTAAAAATGTAAATTAAAAAAATGTAACACCGTTACTTTGTTTTATCGCAGTAAGTAACAAATGCAGGCTAGGCAAATTGACGTCTTGACAAATATATTTGTTCATTATCGCGGTGTCTGTGCAGCAAAGTGATAACAAAAATTACGTAACAATGTCATGAATGGCATAAGATTTAAAAATAATCTTTTAACGTTTTCTTAAATTTATCACTCAAGAAATTCTTCCTTTCAGAATTCCAATAAACACATATTCGTAATCAATTGTGTCCGTAATTTTAAACACGGATAAATCCAACCCTAAAAGATTTTGAGATTGAACCTTAAGCCTAAATCATAAGATTCATAAGGATCTTAGTTAATTATCTTAAGTGTATATCCAAAATTGACAGAAGACAACAACTTTACAGTTTAAAACAGTTATAGACTACTGACTATGGGATGGGCCACACATTATTTGCCATCAAGGTAGGTAATAAAAAAGAACCCACAGACTGTGTCCGAACAGCACACGATAACGGCATCTCGTTAATTTGATATCGCGACTCTCTCTACAATTCTACATTAGCATTGAGTTCAACATCCGATTTCGGACTCTTGCAACTTAATTGGCTGCACTGGCACACATTCCTAATTAATTAAATCAGAACGGTATATATATGATACGCTGTATTTGGTTCAGTCGTTAGCAAATTTAGCAAGAACTTTAAAGGATATCGCCATTTTTAGTACAGTAGTCACTTGAATACAGAATTTCTTGGCAATAGATTTAATGTGTATTGTTCTTGTTTTTGCATTTATTGGTCTTGTTGAGGATAAGTGGCCGCATTTTCCTTTTCACGTCTTAATTATATTCATATGGTTAATAAATAAGAACATTGAATATAATTAATGTATCGATTCCTACAATAGACTACAATATCGTTTACTCTACCTAAGGATGACTAATAATTACTATTAACTACCTCTGAATCAGGTATAATAAATGTAATAATTACAGTCATTTATAATTACAATGTTTTTTTAAGTTAATGTTGTGTTTCATTGACTTAGTAATATATAGTGATAATGTAATATCTCTTAAACATATGTTTAATGCGATTACATCAATATGTGAATGTTATGTTATGATTCTATGACTGTTCTCCAAACAAATCACATGTCGTCACGTCGTATACGATCGATATCTAGCGCGCATAACTCGATAAGTAAATAGTTAACGACACTGTCTCAAGTGCTTCAACACGCAGATTACCTCGTGACTGCTCTCGTTGACCATAAAAAGAACAACGACCGCCTTACATTCCTCTTGTTTGGTCTGAAACGAACGACGTCCGAATATTTTTGGAGCGGCCCGCCAAACTTTTTGCATGGCCCCGCTGGGATAACGTACATTTTACAACAGCCGTTCGAAATTTAAATTTCCTTATTAGTTGAACTGGTTGCCATGCTCGATTTATAAACGCTTTCTATAATAAAATTACGTATACTCATACATAATTAAATTGCGTCACTGCGATAAGATTACAACCATATGATAAAAATAATACCTGTTTATTGTAGCTTTCGTTCCCAAAATGCTATGTTGTATTCCAATTGTTTTATGTAATATACATATAACGTGGTAAAACTTAAGACAAAGCGGTTATACTGGCTTCATTTGAATTTATTTGGAATTTATTCTCACGCCTACTTTTACCGTGTTACACATATGTTATGTGATTTTTAAAAGGCCTGCATACACATAACGTAGCCCTTTCCTTTTTTGGTATGCGTTATAAGGTTTCTGTGGCCAAAATTACACTAATATAGTGTCGTTCATAATTTTCAGTTTGTCTGTATCAGCTCTGTATGTGTCCCGTGTCCGACTTGTTGCGGAAAGATGGAATGCAAATGGTCAAGCACTGCAAAATTAAATGGTCAATTAGAATTTATAATTTGTAGTCATAATTATTGTGATGAAGCAGACCTGCTCCTAAGGTTAATTAACAGTGGAAGTGAACTGATGTGAACACCCCATGACCCCAGAATAGGGGTTGGGCTTTGGTTCTTTGCAGGCCTACTAGGTACCGCAAACTTCGAAATGCGTTAATTTGGAGCATTTACCGTCTCTTTCTTACCCTAATGTTAATTACTCTAAAAAAGAGATACATAATAATATATATGCATAGCAATTTGTTCCTCTACTGTTACTGCCAAAGTTGGTTTGGTTGGAAAGACTACAGTAACTAACTATGTAACGCCACCTATTATTATTTTTTGTAATTAATTCAACCGACGAGAGGTAACTTACATGTAGCGACATCTATTGGATGTTTTTCTGTATTTATTTAAGCAGACTTTACACGCTTACAGTACGTGTGCCTGTGTCTGACGAATTTAATTAATACAAAACATGCATAGCCACTAAAATGACTTCAAATATCATCTTAACTTAATTTAACAAATTATAGAAAATTTTCTAAACGTGATGAAAACAAAGTAAAAAAAATCGTCTGTAGGACTCTTATTAGGTTTGGCTCG